>ML293321.1:1872-13129 GCA_005239495.1 Nicotiana undulata | reverse complement strand
ACTGGGATAACTTATACCTTATAGAAGGTGGGGTAATTAGCACCGGTATAACTTATACCTTCTTCTTAGAAATTATGCAATTGTCATTCTTAATACAACATACCAAACAATGAATAAACAACAATCCCATCATAACTTATCCCAATATAACTTATGTTGACCTAAGTCACTGCATAGTTTTGAAGAATGACAAATGTCTGACCAGTTGAACCATGTCCATCAGAGCACACATTCTTGAACTGAATAGCTGGCACATGAACCGTATATGCATAGGAGATATTTGTGATTGTGAAGTATCAATGAACCACGAGATTGTCTCCTAATGCGAAAAGGTTGCAAACTGATGAGAAGATAGAAGTTGAATTCAGCAAGAAAAGTAACAAAGGAAGGAAGTTGAGTTTAATTCGAACTCTTTCTCCAAGTAAGAGTTGAACTAGAATTGTTCGACAAACTCAACTACTGACTCTATAAATACTTGAAGTATTTATGCTGAAATTGAGAGACGCACAAAGGCAAGATTGAATCAAGATCTGAAAGCAAAATTTCCAGAGGTTTTGCGAGCAGAATTACTGTGCGATACAAAGGCTATAGATCAGCTAGAAGAACCAGTTTCATCGTTTATGTATTGAGTCTAGTTGATTGTAGTAGGAGTTTTAATATTGTATCTTATCAGCTTTCATAGAAGCAATTGTAATAGGTACACGTTGTTCAAGTTAGAGTTAACTTGAAGCTTGTAGAAATTAGCTAGAGGCTAGTTGATACAAAGGGATTAGAGTTAGTCCTAGGATTACAAAAGAGTTTATTTTGTAAGTCCGTTTGGCTCAGAGTTTTTAGTGAAGAGTTTGAGCAAATCCTACTGAGGAGTAGGTCGTGGTTTTTTCACCTTTTGAGCCAGGTGTTTTCCACGTAAAAATCTCTGTGTTTTTACTTTACTGCTTTTATTATTCCGCACCAGTAGAAGTTGGAACACAAAGAAGAACCAGGTTCTTCTTGTGAGACAGCACTCGAAAAATTGGGTACCACACATTTAACCTATATTCTTGTGTGGTATTGACGTCTAAAACATCAATTGGTATCAGAGCAGGTTATCCTTGAAAAGGCTAACACCTTAGAAAAGATCAAAATGAGTGCACCACCTGGGAACTGGGAAGGTCAATCAACTGCAAGGCCACCACTCTTCAATGGCCAGTACTACTCTTGGTGGAAGAACAGGATGAAGGACCACCTGATTGGAGAAGACTATGAACTCTGGGACATAGTCACTGATGAACCTCTAGCTACAATTAAGAAGACTGTTGAAGGTTTAGATGTACCAAAGACTTGGGTTGATTGCATTGCTGAAGATCTGAAGAAATGGGAGAAGAATGCTAAGGCCAAGAAGTGGCTAGTTTGTGGATTAGGTCCAGATGAATACAGCAGAATCCAAAGTTGCACCACAGCCAAAGAAATCTGGGATACTCTACAAGTAGCCCATGAAGGAACACCTCAGGTAAAGAGGTCTAGAGGTACTCTACTATACTCTCAGTATGAAAACTTCACTATGAAAGAAGGAGAGACTATCCAAGAGATGTACACAAGGTTCACAACCTTGACTAATGAACTAAAGTCTCTTGGAAGAGTCATTCTTGAAGAGGACAGGGTTGAGAAGATCCTGACAAGGGTCTTGCCAATTTCCTGGGAAAGCAAAATCACTGCTATCCAGGAATCCAAAAATATGGCAACCCTGAGATTGGATGAGCTGATTGGAAACCTCACTGCCTATGAACTCAGAAGGCAGACAATGAAGATGGATGGTCCAAAGAAGGAGAGGAGTCTAGCACTGAGAATCACTGAAGGAGCAGATCTGGAGGAAGACGAGTTGGCCATGATTACGAAACAATTTAGAAACTTTCTCATGAGGAAGAAGTGCATCTCTAGAGGTGGAAACTAAAACAAAGCAAAAGCTCCAGAAAGGCCAACCAACGAGGGATGCTACAAATGTGGTAAGACTGACCATCTCATCAAAAATTGTCCTCAGTGGGAAGTAGAATGGAAAAAGGAGAGCTATGAAAGAAGGAACAGGAAGAAGGAACTGGTCCAACCCAAGAAGACCACAACACATGCTATGGTCGCTGCTTGGGGGGAAAGTTCAGATGAGGAATCAGAAAATGGGGAGACTGAAGATCAGGCGCTCATGGCAATTAGAGAATCTGATGATGAACCACATGTAAGTATTTCTCATCTTAAAAACAAAATAAAGTTCCTATCTAATGAAAAACTCTCTAAGTTGCTACTTGATTTCATAGATGATTTTTAGGAAACATCCAAAGAGAATGATCAACTCTCTAAAGAATGTGCAATGCTAAAAGCAAAGTGCATGAACCTGGAAATCAGAGTCAATGAATCTGAAAAGAAAAAAACTGTCTTGATGAACCAGGTTCATCCACTTGAGACTGAGATTCTAGAATTAAAATCTGAAAACTTAAAACTGAGATTAGGATCCAGTAAAAGGGTTGTTGATCACTCTCATGTCATGTTAGAGGAAAGTTTGGGAAAGCTAAAAGATAAAATGTATGCGAATGATGAACATATAAGATCACTTAAAGAAGAGCTTGGCAAAGTCAAACATGAATTAGATAGAACTTGTAAATGGAATAAATCCTCTGATGCCTTGACATGGCTTCAAGAGAATCATAGTAGCAACCGGAGAGGGCTTTTGGTTTTGGGAGTCAATTGCCCAAATGGGATCCCAAAAGCAAGAATCTCTCTCTTCCTGAAAATAAAATTTGCACCCACTGTGGTAAGACTGACCACTACAAATATGAGTGTACTGCAAAAGAGTAGTCCAGTCGAAAAAATGAGAGGTTTGTCAAAAATCATAATGTGTCCATACAAATAACAGTTATTTCCCTTTTATAGGGACTTTCAAGTACAACGTCTACTCCTCTTAATGATTAATGAGTCATAATGAGCATTAATATCATTAATGAAATGTTATAACTGGCAATCGTAACTGTTTCGTGAAGATTCCATAACGTTTGAGCTCGTTAATTGAAGATTTATGAATCAACCCCCTTTTTCTGTCTAAATTCATCTCACAGGTGTCTCTTCAATTCTTTAAAGGGACTCGAACATCGTTTCTAATCATCTCGTGGATGATTTGCTCGTATATCTGTTTAGACTCGTATCTCTTTCAAAGTACCTGTCCAGCTATCGCTATTTTATTCATCCACATGACTTATCATGTCAGCAACATAGTTAATTCCACGTGTAATATCTATATTTACCATTACAGGGTTTTGCATGCAGGGGTGGCTATAGCGTTTTGGATACGAGTTCAACTGAACTCATAACTTTTGATATGGAGTATGAATTTATATGTAAAAACTAACTAAAATTTTAAGAAATATTAGATTTGAACACATAAATTTAACAGCATAATGTGTACAATATTAAAAATCTTAAAAGCAGAACTTATTAAATTTAAATTCTGAATCCGATGTTGGTTTTGCGTCTCTTTGAATTTAAATTTTATGCGTTCAATTGCTATATTCTAGACATTAAACTCATTAAACTTTTAAATGAAGGGGTTCTTTTATTCCAAAGTTTCCCATCGTCTCAACAGAAACTTCACAGAAAAAGGGGAAATGATGAGTTGTGTGCATGTGGTTTAATCATTCATAAATATAAAATAATTGAAGAAAAAAACAAAACATTCGAAAGAGTCTTTGTTTGGCTCTAGGAGGACATAATAACGCAAAGCAAAAGCTGTCCATATGACCACATCTCGGGGGGAAAATGAATCGTTTGATCAATAATATAATATTATTGGATAGTTGATATCCGATTTAATTAATTGTTGCTCTTCTTACTACGAATAATCATGTAGCATTTCATTAAACATATATGATTAGTCTTCTCCAATTTATCATCCGACACCGTATTGTCAAAGAAAAAATTCATACATACATATACATAATTTAAAAAAAAAATAATATGTGTATATACAAACGGCAGACACCACCTGCAAATAAAATGTTAGCGTAAACCTTAACTCGAAGAGAAAATAAAGTCTTAGAAAATTGAAACTCAAGATCCTGCAGTATAAAATAAATCGTGACAATAAACTGAAACTATTTTGCAGAAAATTCTGCGTCTCTAAAATTAAGTTGATTTGAGCTAAATTCGTATTCCAAATTGACCTATAAGAAAATGTCACAATCAAACTTTTTTGTTTGATATGTTAATATAGCTGTAATAAAATTTATTAATTTTATTTGGTTATTAAATAAACTATAAAATAATAAACTAAAAAATATATAAACTTGGTTAGAGTTGAATGAATTGGGTTATGACTGGTTGGTTAGCCCATTTAACTTAATATCCATCTAATCCCAAGTAATCTTGTAAAAATAACATGGGCTAGCCAGTTTTCGGACTGGTCATTCAAAAATAGCCAGTGTTTGTAAAGTCATTAAAAATAACCACTATTTGCTGCAACACGAAAAGTTCTAGCATAATATACTGGAGATCGGTGCACCTGTGTACGAACTTCCAGCATATTATGCTGGAACTCCAACACGCGGAAAGTTCCAACACAATATACTGGAGATTGGAGCACATGTGTATGAACTTCCAGGTTATTATGCTGGAACGGTATATTATGCCGGAACTCCAGTATAATATATTATACTGGAGTTCCAGTATATTATGCTGGAATTCCAGTATATTATGCTGGAGTATTTTCCGGATTTTGAACAGTATTTTCGGTTAGATTTATCTTTACATGAAAAGTGACCAAATTTTCGGTTGCTTTTGAAACTGAGACTATTTTTGAATTTCTCCTAGTAATCTTTGGGCATTAATCAACCTATTTATTGATTGATTCAACCCATTTTGATTCGCTCAAATTCAGATGGAAATGTAAACCATACTTAGTTTCATTTCTTTGGTCTTCATTTTGTAATTTTGTAATATAATGCCAAAAAGTCCATAGAAGTATTTTACATTCAAATTTGTTGGCTGTATTTGAACTGAAAGTCAGTTTCTGCAATAAGTATGGGAGGAGGAAGATAGTAAGAGATCAAGATTAGTGTCTCTGACCTGCTATATGCATCAACCATGACATTTTCCTTCCTCTTTTTGTGCTTATTTTATATTTTAATTTTTTTTGTGGGGGCATTCCCCATAACTTTTCGGAAATCATCTATTTCCTATGATTTAATTATATATATTTCATCAATAAAAACTTTGAAAAAAAATCCTAGCTTCTCGATTTGGGAAATAACAAAATAAATGGAAGATACCAACAAGAAAATGATTGGTTATCCAAAAAAAAAGGCAGCCATATTTTAATAGTTGCCATATCTTTGTATGACTTTGACAAATTCCAATGAGTTGAAATTCATCAAAGGAATTTAATCAATTTTATACGCCTAAAAACTACTCCTTCCAGTCCACTTTAATTGATTTATCGGTTGTCTTTACACATTAAAAAATTCACTTTTTAGCATTAATTAATAAAGAAATCACAAAAGCACAACTTTCTCTCTCTAGAATGAGAGCTTCTCTCAGCCAAGGTTGGATGGCGAAGAAGCAACGGACCGGAGGGAGAGGGCAAGCAGAACTGTGAATCAGTAGTGGAATTTTGGCACGAGAGCAATCCCACAAACTGAAGATGCCAAAAAAAAAACTAGGAGTGTTAATATGCTACAAGGAGTAATTCCACTGGAATTGAAGCAATCACCTATGGCAGGACTATCAATGGTAACACCAATGGCAACACCGACGACAATTACGAAAACGGGCACTAGCAATCAAGTACAGTCTACAGGGAAGCAGTCATGGGTGCAAAAAGCGGAAACAGAGGAGAAATCCATATGTAAATCTCAAACCCTAGCTACAAAGTTGAAGTCATGGGGTAAGGTAGTAGGAAGTGCACCAATAGTTGAAGGATTTGATCTAGAAGGTGAAACTAATTCAACTGCAATTGTCAAAATCACTTTGGAAGATGTAAAAGAAGAGATAGACTGGCAAACTGCGGTTGTATGCTTTGTACTGGGTTCGAATCCTCCTCTAACAGTTGTGAAGGGGTATTTCAAGTGCATATGGTACACATTGGGGGTGGAGTGAAGATATTCTAACAGTTCGAATCCTCCTCTAACAGTTAGAGTGTTTATGGTCAGATTTCACAACACAGAAGGGCGTACAAAGGCGATTGAAGGGGGAGTGAAGATATTTGATAGGAAACCAGTTGTAGTAAAGCCATGAAAACCTGGAATGGAGATAAACAATGTAATGGTGGAGCAAGTGCCTATATGGATCAGATTAGTGGGTTTAGATATGAAATACTGGGGGAAAGCATCCCTAACAAAAATAGCTAGGCTGGTGGGGAAACCTATGAAGGCAGATACTGCAACAACGATGAAAGAGAAGCTCATGTATGCAAGGGTAATGGTGGAAGTACCTTTGAACAAAACGTATCCAGAATCAGTACTATTTGAAAATGAAGTGAGGCAAATAATTGAACAAGAAGTAGAATATGAGTGGAAAACTACAATGTGTGAACATTGTAAGATATTTGGCCACACAGAACAAAAGTGTAGGAGATTACAACAAAAACCACAAGTGGAACAAGCAAAGAAAGAATGGAAGCCAGTGAAGGGGAAAGAGCAGACAAAAAAACCAGTACCAGAAGGGGAGAAGCTAGAACAAAATGATATGCTAAAGCAAGGACAAGCTCTATAGAAACTAAATATCACACCACTGAGTAACTCGTTTGCCACCTTGGAGGATCAATTAAAAGAGCATAATATAGGGGAGGGGGAGGTTGCAAATGAAGACAATCAAATTTCACCAGAAAGGAGAAACAAGTCTAAAGGTCCTACACATAGAGAAGGTGTCCACCAAAGAATGGAAAGCTTAATGACTGTAACTAGGGGTGTTCATGGTTCGATTTGGGTCGGCTTTTCCCTAAAAAAAAAAAAAACCAAGTAAGTTGGTTTTTTAAATATTGGAACCAAATCAAACCAACTAAGTCGGGTTTTTATCAATTCGGTTTGATTCGATTTTTGTCGGTTTTTCGATCTATTCATCGATTTTTTTCTTAAATATGAGACATACCCACCAAACGCATACTCCGACGACTACATTTTCAGTGTAACACTATCAAATCAATTGCTCTTAGAGAAATCTATTATTTATCAAGATAGATTGATGATAATTGAATCAAATAGTGATGAATAATTAAAGTACTCAATTAAAAATCGATTATTTTTAACACGAAATAAATTCTTGTACTTAGCAAAAGAAAACTACCAATCAAACTAGAATGTAAAGGCAAAGAATTAGATTACTATAATATCAAAGAACTAGACAAAAAATATAAATGACTAATATATACCATAAATTTTAGAATTTATTTATAAAATATTCATATATATATATATATATATATATATAGGCATAATAATAAATTCAAATAACTACTTTTATAGTCGATTTGGTTCGGTTTTTTTCTGGTTATTTTTTTATTAAAACCAAAACCAAACCAAATTTGATCGATTTTTAAAATTCAAAACCAAAACCAAACCAAATTTGATCGATTTTTAAAATTCAAAACCAAAACCAAATCAAACCTAAAAAGTGTCGATTCTTTTCATCGGTTTGGTTCGGTTTTCGATTTGGTTCGATTTTTCATGTTTTTATAAACACCCTTAACTGTATCTAGATATCAAAGGGGAATACAAAGGAAAACAGAGATGGGTCCAGGAACTAGGAGGGGAGTTACAATCGCTCCCCCAAATGGATACATTGGGATTTTGGAATGTGAGGGGTCTAAACTGGAAGGATAAGCAGAGAGAGATGAATATGTACCTGCACAATGCTAAAGTAAGCCTGTTTGGACTCCTGGAGACAAAGATTAAGAGACAAAAAACATCTATGGCTTCTCTTAATCTTTGTAATGGATGGTCTTTTAGTCAAGATTTAGCACATCATCCGGGTGGGAGAATCTGGGTGCTATGGAAACCAAACATTTTAGTGTGAATATCATTGATGTATCAGCTCAAATGATGCATTGTGAGGTGGAACACAAGGGAACTCAATATAAGTTTAAGCTAACTTTAGTGTATGAGTTTAATGACCAAGCTCAAAGAAGAACATTATGGCAAGAACTAGAACAAATCCATGGTGTCACTAATGAACCATAGGTAGTTATGGGGAATTTCAATTCTGTACCGCATAGAGATGATAGGGTAGGTAGTCCAATCACAGTTCCAGAAATAAAGAATTTCAAGGAGTGTGTAGGAAGAGGTTCATCACAGGAGCTCAGATCATCTGGTTCTTTGTTTACTTGGAACAACAAACATGGAGATACTAGTCGTGTATATAGCAGAATTGACAAGGTACTAGTAAATGGAGATTGGGTGATCAAATTTCCAGGATCAGAGGTTCATTTTGGTAATGAAGGCCTTATGGATCACCGCCCGTCTTTGATTAACTTGGATAAGGGGCCTCTAGAAAGCCAACAGAGATTTAGATACTTCAATATGTGGAGCCAAGCTACAGATTTTTATCAACAAGTGGAAAGCAACTAGAAGAGGATAATTGTAAGCACAATGCAGTACAGATTGGTAGGGAAGCTGAATAGACTTAAAGCTACATTACAAGGAATTAATAGAGCTCAATTTGGAGAAATAGAAGGCAAAGCTGAACATGCAAAGAAAGATCTGGAGGAGTGTCAAAGTGAGTTGCAGAAAGATCCTTTAAACATAAGGCTGATAAATAAAGAGACACAACTAACTAAACAATTTCTACATTGGAACTTGATAAGGAACAAGTACCTTAAGTAGAAATACAAAGTCCATTGGTTGGATTCAGGGGATATGAATACCAAATTCTTTCATAGTATGCTGAAAGCTAGGAGAAATGCTAACAGAATATTCACTATAAAGGATAATGCAGGGGGCACCAGAAATGATATGGAAGGTATTACTCAAGCTTTTGTGAAGTATTACACTTCTTTGCTTGGTACTAAGACTAGGAACAGAATGAGGGTATGCAGTGCTACTGTTAAACAAGGTCCTGTAGTCTTAGAGGAACAAAGAGGTGTGTTGGTTGAAGAATTTACAAGGGCAGAAATGAAACAAGCTCTTTGGGAAATAGCAGGGGATAAAGCACCTGAGCCAGATGGCTATGGTAGCCAGTTTCAAAGATTGTTGGGAGATAATTAAGGAATATATTGAAGCAGGAGTAATGGAATTCTTCAAGTCAGGAAAGATATTGAAAGCATGGAATAACACAGTGCTGACACTAGTTCCAAAATCTGATCATGCAGACACAATGATAGATTACAGACCCATAGCTTGTTGCAACACCATCTATAAGATGGTGTCAAAGATTTTAACAAATAGGTTGAAACAAATCCTTCAAGATATCATATCTCCAAATCAAAGTGCTTTTGTGGCTGGTAGAACAATTGTCCAAAATATCTTAATTTGTCAATATTTGATAAGACTCTATAGCAAAAAAACAGACTACTAGTAGATGCCTGATCAAAATAGACTTAAGGAAAACGTATGACACAATATAATGGGAGTTTGTAGCATAGATGATGCATGCATTGGAATTTCCACAACAATTCATCAAATGGACTATGAAGTGCATAACTACAGTCCAATATACAATATCAATCAATGGAGGACTGTATGAGAATATAGAAGGGGAAAGAGGACTTAGTCAAGGGGACCCAATATCTCTATTGCTTTTTGTCGCATGCATGGAATATTTCACGAGGATAATGAATGTAGTAGAACAACAAGAGGGATTTGGGTATCACACTAAGTGTAAGAGTCTGAAATTAAACCATTTGTGTTTTGCAGATGATGTACTATTATTTAGCAAGGGGAATTTCCAATCAGTGCTTCTGTTATTAAGGGGATTGAAAACATTCTCAGAAACCTCAGGCCTAACTACAAATGCTAGCAAGTCAAACATCTTAAGTGTTAATATGCCAGTCCAAAGCCAAAAGGATTATGTCAGATATCAGAAAGGAAGCTTACCATTCAGGTATCTTGGAGTGCCTATATCAGCTAAGAGAATATCCAAAGAATGGATTGTGAGGTACTCATGGACAAGATAGCAATTAGAATTAAAATTGGGGGGTACAAGGCATCTATCCTATGCAAGGAGAGTACAACTAGTCAATTCAGTACTACTACACCTACATAGCTACTGGTAAACCATCTTCTTGCTACCAAAATAAGTGTTTAAGGGAATAACAACTATGTGCAGGAATTTCATATGGAATGAAAAAGTAGTCACACACAGGCCACCATTAGTGGCATGGGACTTAGTTTGTAGGACTAAATATGAAGGAAGACTGAGGATAACTGACATAATAAAATGGAATGAAGCTTTAATTGCTAAATATGTATAGAATATTGCTCAAAAAGCTGACAATCTACGGGTGAAATGGATTAATAGTGTCTACTTAAAGGAGAAGAACTGGTGGCAGTACAAATGCCCTAATGATGCTTGCTGGTATTGGAAGAAAATCTGCATGATCAGAGAGGTGTTTGCTCCTGGATTTAATCAGAATATCCGAAGAAATGTCAATGGACAATACACAATTAAGGAAGGCTACATATGAAGAATGGGAGAAAATAAAGGCTGGCCATGGAGAAGGTGGGTGTGGAACAGATTGAACCTACCTAAACACAACTTTATTTGCTGGCTCACTATGCACCAAAGATTGTTGACAAAGACCAGATTACATCATACGGGCATAAGTCAAGATGATAGATGCCCAATATGTGGAACACAAGAGGAGACCATCCAACATCTATTCTTTGAATGTGCATTCTCCAAACAGTGCCTACGAGGGGTGTTGAATTGGACGAGCATAGGAATACAATTGACAAATATAACAGGGGTTTGGAAGAGAATAACTAGACTAATCAAAAGGAAGAGATGCAGGGAAGTTGTCATTGATATACTGGCTGCCCTGGTATACTGGATATGGAAGGCTAGAAACAATGTTGTTATGGGACCTCAGACTACCCACCACTGCATACATGTTGAGCCAGATTAAACAAGAGTGTAGATTGAGGAAGATTGCCTACTTGAGTAGCAGAACAAGTGTTAAAAGAAAGAGACTGGATTGAGAAACTGCCGTAAAGATAGAAGACTAGATAGATAAAGTTACTAGTGTTTGATGAAATAGCAAAAAAAAAAAAAAAAAAAAAAAAAAAAAAAAAATAAATATAAATAAATATTA
>ML293319.1:902-15073 GCA_005239495.1 Nicotiana undulata | reverse complement strand
AGTTATTCCAGTAAATGTTTGAAGGTTAATAGTTTTAAATACTGTTACGTTGTGTTAACAAGGAAATAATGTTGTATATTTTGGCTTGTCTAGCGGGTTCAACGTTAGACGCAGTCACGGCCTGAAAGGTGGGATTTCGGGTCGTGACAAGAACCAAGTTCATTAGGTTATAAATATCACATGTTCAGAGCACAACCTGCATATGCAATCATGGATTAATCATCAATAAACAACTAAGAATTCAAACTATCAAAAAATAGAGATACTGAATTAGGGCAAAAAGCATCAAATTTCATTGATAGAGCGAATACGATTCTGCCACAATCCACAAAATAAAACAAAAACAGTTAAAACATGAGCAACAAATAAAACATTTTGAATCTGGGTCACTGAATGTTCTAGGCAGGCTAGGAAATTAAGACTTGGAAAAACTGCTGACCTGGTTCATTTAGCAAAGATAGATGGTTCGGCAGACTTAAAAACAGATGAAGACTAGTGTCACGACCCAAATCTCAATTCAGGTTGCGATGGCGCCCAACAGCGAGGTTAGGCCAGCCAATATTGAAACACTAAGTGTTACCATTCCCAGTTACGCAAATTTCATCTTTTAACCAATTTTAAACATATATAGACATAATAATGGCGGGTGATGTGAAATAAAACTACAAGTGCGGAATATCAACCAATAGGCATATCGCATAACATATGTACAAACAACCCAAAATATACACTATGTGTGTGCCAGGAACTAGTGTCACGAGGGTCACGGGCAACTACTGAATATACAATGACTAGAATATATATATAGAGTCTCAGTCTGAATGAAATAGACAGAGAATATGACAAAAGAAAACTCCAGGGTGCTGCCAGGAAGTCGCCAAGAGGAGCAGCTCACCGCGAAGTATAGTCAGTCAGTCAATACCTAGCCCCGGCCTGATAATCCGAAATACCAGCCTCCGGACCTGTACAGTCAAGTACAGAAGAAAAGAAAGTGCAGCATGAGTACATATATAAATATGTACCCAGTGAGTATCCCATCTAATCTCGAAGAAGTAGTGACGAGAGGTCGACTCGATACTCACTAAGGTCCAACAGTAATAATGTAAAGCAGGATGTAAGGAAAACAGTAGACATGTAAATAATGCACCACAATTGTAAAGAGAATACAGAGTTTCCAAATAAATATCGAAATCAGTATGAACTTCCCTGTCTCTTTTCCCATCCACCTGTCACGTCATAAATCAGGAATTCAGCACCAAACAGTCATGCGCACATAAGTGTAAAGCAACCGGCTAGAGTCAGGAGGAAGAATAGCTATGCACTGCCGGGGATCGACCGGCCCGTACCATGAGTGCATGCTTACCAAGAGTCTAACTACGCACTGCCAGGGATCGACTGGCCCGTACCGTAAGTGCGTCTATCAATGTAATCACACTGTATCATAATGTAACTTCGTCCATGCACTGCCGGGGATCGACCGGCCCGTACCATGAGTGCATGCTTACCAAGAGTCTAACTACGCACTGCCAGGGATCGACTGGCCCGTACCGTAAGTGCGTCTATCAATGTAATCACACTGTATCATAATGTAACTTCGTCCATGCACTGCCGGGGATCGACCGGCCCGTACCATAAGTGCATTCTCAAATAAATCCATGTGCACTGTCGCGGATCGACCCGCCCGTACCGTAAGTGCACTTTAAATCTGCTGTGACGCAAGGCCCGCTCCTGTAAGAGTGAAGGAAACCATATGCCGCTCGCGGAATGTAAATTACGAGGCGGCTATCATGCACACACAAATGTAAAGTTCAATTCATCACAATCCTTCCCAATTATTAAGTAAATGAAAGCTCAGGGAGACAGTAGTATATCAAGCATGAATTTAAGCATATACTTCAATTTAAGGCAGAATACATGGCATGTTGTGGTCCTACACTACCCGGACATAACAATTGTAGTCGCTACGTACGGACTGTCGTCACAAGGTACGCACGGAGCCACCCAAATACAAACATACAACACATAGAACACCTATGGGGACAATTTCCCTCTTACAAGGTTAGATAGGAGACTCACCTCGTGACGATATCACCCCTCGCATCAAGGATGCGCCCGAATCTCCGAAATCTACTCTCGACGGCTCACAACTAGCCAAACATGGTATAATTGAATCAATTTCAGTCCAAGGAAGGAGAATTAACAAGAAATTCCAAAATTTAGCATTCTTGAAGGTTTTCGGAAATTCGACCCCGGGCCCTCACGTTCGGATTTAGAAAATTCTTGAAGGAACCCATTACCCGAAGCCTAAGGATCATGATTATGTGATTTATACATGAATTCATAAAAAAATTGGATAATTCACCAAATTCTCAAAAGTCCCAATTTACTACCCTAAACCCGAAATTTCCTATAATTTGTAGCTAATTCCCTTGGCTAATTCGTGAATTAAACCAGAAAATGGATTGGAATTACTTACCTCTACTGGAACTGATCGCGGACAGGTTTTCTGAAGCTCCTAAGCCTTTTAATGGAGTTTTGAATGTGAAAAATGAAGAAGAACCCGAGTTTGGCACTTATATACTGCTGGCTACAGCGACTTCCGCACCTTCGGTCCCGCGCCTGCGGCCTGGGGCTCGCACCTGCGGAAATTGGACAAAGGGGGCTGGGGTCACACCTGCGGAGGGGTTTCCGCACCAGCGGACCCGCTCCTACGGAAGAAGGGGGACCCCTGGTTTTTTGCACCTACGAGGCTGGGACCGCAGGAGCGGTCCCGCACCTGTGGCTGGGCAACTGCACCTGCGGTCACACCATCAACAGTGCACCAGTAATTGTTTTGGCTGGTTTTTGGCCTCGTGTGGTGTCCGGGAGGCACCTGGGCCCACCCGAGCCCCCATCCATATATACCAACAAGTACTAAATTATAAAACAGACTTTCTCGAGCCCTCGGAACACTCAAAACATCGCTAAAACTCAAAATCACATCCCAACACCCCTGAATTCATAACTTAAGACTTCCAAGTTCTAGAATTCCTATAACGATACGCCGAACTGACCTATACAACTCAGAATTACTTCAAATTTTGCAGACAAGTCATAAATGACTATACGGAACTATTCTTGATCTCGGAATTCCGTTCGGACCTCGATAGCATAAAATCACGTCCCAACCCAAATTCCAAACATAAGGAAATCCTGATTTCCATTTCGGGCGCCGAAATGCTCCTGGGTCATCGAAAACCCGAGCCGAACATACGCCCAAGTCCGAAATCATCATACAGAGCTACTGGAGCCATCAAAACTCGATTCCGAGGTCGTTTGCTCAAAATGTTGACCGAAGTCAAACTTGGCCAAATAGGCCAACCTTAAGAAACCAAATGTTCCTAAACCACTCAAATCATTCCTAAATCCCGAACCACCCGCTCCCGCAAGTCACAAAGCACGAATAGCCGCTAAGGAATGTTTTATCTAAGGGAATGGGATCCTAATACGCAAAACAACCGGCTGGGTCGTTACACTTAATATGTTATTTTTTACTAGTCTGCAAAGTTTTAGATTTTTTGGAGTTGAATTAACGGGCTTGAGGTGTTGTAATAAGCCAAAACAGTGGCTGCCCAGAACTGGCCAGTTGAACTCTGGTGCAACTGCACCTGCGGACAAAAGCACCCAGATGCGCTTTTGTAGAAGCGGAACAATCGGGTGTAGATGCGAAACTTGGGCATGTGCGATAAAATAATCTCAGAAGCGGCTTCACAGAAGCGCTTCTTCTACCGAAGGTGAGTAAATCGGGCACGTTTAATGAATCAAGCCCTCATTTCATCATGTAATACTCTAACGTTTTTTCCCAAATTTAAACTCCTCCATCTCTCACATAACTTCTACTCAAATTCTCCATTTCTCTCAATTTCTATCATTCTCACACAAGATAATCAGGTACTCATCAACAACCTCTTTCTCAGTTGCTCTTTTTTTTTTCTTTTTTAATTTTCTTTTTCATATTCTTCACAGTCATTTCCTAGTCATGTTTTTCCAATTCTGTATTAGGGTTGATATTAGGGTGAGGAAATTGGTTGAGAGTGTGCATGTGTGTGCTGTTGTTGTTGAAAAATAATTTTGGGGAAATTTCTCAAAGAAAGTTTTTTGCTAAGTACCATAAAATCAAGTTTAATAGAGTCGTAGGTTCATGTAGTGCACAAATTCAGAATTATTGAGTATAAATTATGTGCTAAAATCATGCTTAGAAGTGAAAAGAGTCGAATATTTCTGGGCTTTTGAACCCTGAAACACCGCAGATGCGAGATAAGTGCCGTAGATGTGGCCTCGCAACTACGTTGAAACATCTGCATGTGTGATTTATAGTCAACTAGGCAAGCACGCAGATGCAAAAAAAAATGCCGCAGAAGCGATCCCGCCCCAGCGATGGATTTTTCGCAGGTACGGAAACTGGGCAGACTTGGAAAATTCCAGTAGCTTTGCAACTGGAGCTTTTGGGGCGCATTCGACTTGATTCTTCAACCTAAGTGAATTGTTTTGAATTGCTTAACGTGTTTATAATGCCCGACTAACTTGATTTTGATTTTTTAGGTACTCTAAGCTTTTAAAATGGACCAGAACATGAACGACAATGCTCCGCTTAATCATGAAATTGAAGAAGTGGTTGAGGACTTGAACTATGATGCTAATAGATTCATGGATTCCCAGTGCCAAGCCTGGTATTTTGATGATCTCCTCACGAAGAAGTTCAAACATGAGAAGGGAATTTGCGATGACAAAGTGGCTGAGCTCCTTTTAGATTTCCATGGCCAGTTTCAAGAGGTTGGACCTGCTTCATCCCCACACCATGCAAAGCCAATTAGGAATGTGTTAGGGAATTTTATGCCAATTTAAGGCGTACACATTTCCCAAACCATGAAATCACTATAAGGGGGTAGACTGTGAGATTCAGAGTTGAAGAGATAAATGATGTCTATGGGCTCCCAAATCATCCGCTCGAGCCAGTGAAAGAAAGAGATACATGCGATAATGGTGATTGGCTAGTCGCAAAGCTATGTCCTCTAGGCCATAGAGTGACTTGGGCTACAAAGTAAAAAGGCATCAAACATGGTGATTTTAAAACCGAAGCAAAAATGTGGTTGTATATCATTGCGAGCAGAGTGTCTCCTTGTGGGAACGTGTTTGATATCCCATATACCAGGGCCTTGATAATTTCTTGTATCCTTGATGGCATTTTTGTGGATGTTTTCCACTACATTTTTTGGGAGCTGGAAGAGTATGTTCTTCAAGGTGGCACGCCATTGATATTTCCATCATTGATTACAGAGTTGTGTCGGCGTGCACAGGTTGAAAAATGGGATGGAGATCATTTGATATCGGCAGACAAGCCCTTTCACCCATTGAGAGTTACAGGAGAAGGTAGTGTGCTAAATAGCAAGAACAGGGAAATGGAGATTATTG
This sequence comes from Nicotiana undulata, assembly GCA_005239495.1. Taxonomy (NCBI): domain Eukaryota; kingdom Viridiplantae; phylum Streptophyta; class Magnoliopsida; order Solanales; family Solanaceae; genus Nicotiana; species Nicotiana undulata. The sequence continues at coordinate 9,622 of ML293319.1, read as the reverse complement.
TAGGTGAAGGGAGCTACTCAGGACGAGGGACCATTTGGATGCTAAATTCCCAGCCTTCCTCCATTCGTGACCTAGTGTCACAACTCCCTAGTAGGCCTTCACACTCAAAGCCTATGCCCAAATATTGTACCAGGGAAGAAATGAAGACCTACATGGAGGTCCAGAAAAAGGAGGCAAAATCTAATGAGAAGTTGGCGGCTTCTGTTGGAAGGCTTGAGATAGCCGATGTCAATATCGCCAAGGCACATGTAAATGTGCAGGCGAAATTCAAAAAGGAGAAAGAGAGTGTCACAACCCCAGATCTAAACTAGTCGTGATGGCGCCTATCATTGAAATAGGCCAGCCAAATTAACACTCAAAACATAAAGAATCTTTCATTTATATCAATACTAACTAATAATCCATAAAGGTTTCTTTTAATTATTTTTAAAACAGATAAAGCTACGCAGAACATTAAATACAACCCCTAGATCCCGGAGTCATTGGTCATGAGCATCTAAAGAAATATACAAGTCTTGAAAATAAATTCTATAGTAGTAAGAAGGGGAAAGTAGGGATGCGGACGCGTGCAGCTACCTCGCAAATCTTCGAGAAGTCTCTAGAACATATAGACAACTCACTCTACCGTAGCACCTGGATCTGCACACAAGGTGCAGGGAATAATGTGAGTACGTCAACTCAGTAGTAATGAATGTAAGTAAGGTCTGAGAAGTAAGAAACACATAGGATGAAGTCATCAAATCACAATAAGCACAGTCTTTCTTTCCAACAGTGTAGACGTCAAATCATCACACTTTAAAAGCCGATTTTAGTGAAAATCCTTTGAAAATATAATTTCCAACAGTTTCAATAAAATGTTCAAGAATTTTAGTGTAAAATGATATGAATCATAAGTAGCCACTCTGGCAAAACATCAATAATACCGCCCCTTGGGCATAACATCACTCAGAATCAGTCCCTCAGCATGCCTCACAATCACTCATAATCAGCCCTTGGGGTAACCTCACAGCCACTCATGTCTCCCAATCACTCGTCACTCAGCACTCATACTCAGTAGGTACCTTCGCTCATTGGGGGTGTACAGACTCTGGAGGGGCTCTTACAGCCCAAACGCTAATATCAAGCCATCTCGTGGCATAATCACTCAGGCCCTCGGCCTCTCACATATAATAAACAATGTAACATGCTGCGGCGTGCAACCCGATCCCATAATATCCTCACAATATTGGACCTTGGCCTCACTCAGTCAGAAACTCTCAAAAAATCACTCGGGCTATCAATAAAATGGGGTACTCAACCCAAAATATCATTTTATATAACAAAATAGCACAAGTAAGACTGAGTTTCGAAATTATTTAAACATGATATGTCTGAGTGTATATCATAAGTCAACACAGTGAGGAATAGTTGTCACGACCCAATTTTCCCTCCGTTGGGTATCGTGACGGCACCTAGTCTTAAGGACTAGGTAAGCCTATTATTAACAAACATCAAATTATAGTATAAGAATCGTTTAAGTGCTTTTTGAAATAAATCTCAACACTTTACACTTTTCCCAAAACCCGGTAAGTACAAGTCATAAGCTTTAAAGAAGTTACAAGAAAAATCCTAAAAATACCATTGTGTAGAAATAAGTGCAATAGTGTAAACAGAAAACATAAGAGGGTGATTCCGAAACCGCGAACGCTGGAGCGGTTTTACCTTGAGTCTCCACAACAACAATCGCGCTGCCAGCTATCGATTAACCGATATACAAAACCTGGGATCTGCAAAAAGATGTGGAGAAGTGTAGAATGAGCACACCACAACGGTGCCTGATATGTATCAAGACTAACCTCGGTGAAGTAGTGACGAGGACTAGTCAGGACACCCACTGGTCTAATAAATCAAACAGACATAAATATGGGAATAACAGAATATGACGTCTATCTAATGACTACACAATGTAATTAACACATACAAGTTCAAGCAGAAGGAAAATACAATGAAATTTTCAACTCAAAAATTGCAAACCACAATACGGTAAGAACAAGTAACAATTCAGCACTGCATCAGTTTCCACGTCAGGCCTTAGCCAACAACCCCGATTTATTTTGGATAATACTCTGAGTGTAAGTCTTCACTCGTAATTTTATATTGAATGCTTTTGAATATAATCATTTCAAATAGAAAATCTCCTTGAAATATACTTTCCCTGAATATATATATATATACATTTTCGGAAAAGAGAAATCTTCAAACATAGTTCCTTCAAAACTAAATGCTTTTCAAGTATACTTTTCCAATAAATGCCTTTCAAACATAGTTTTTTGCAAAATAAATGCTTTTAAAAATATGCCTTTGAAATAATAGTCTTTCAGATTTAGTTCTCTTCAAGGCAAATGCTTTTCAACTATACTTTTCAATAATTATCCTTCAAGATAAAATGCTTTTCAAATATAGCTTTGAAATAATAGTCTTTCAGATTTAGTTCTCTTTAAGGCAAATGCTTTTCAGCTATACTTTAATAATTATCCTTCAAGATAAAATGCTTTTCAAATATACCTTTGAAATAATAGTCTTTCAGACTTTGTTTCCTTCAAGGCAAATGCTTTTCAATTTTACTTTTCAATAAGTATCTTTAGATCATAATCTCTTCAAGAATAAATCTATCGGAACTCCATCCGTAGCTCAGAATTGTCATGCAGTATAGGGGGGATCTCCCAGAATACGTCTGTAGTCCCAAAATAAATATGCAGTGCTGGGGGATCTCTCGAAATACGTCTGTAGTCCCAAAATAAATATGCAGTACAGGGGGATCTCCCGGAATACGTTCGTAGTCCCAATTTAAATATGCAGTACATGGAGATCTCCCGCAATACATCCATAGTCCCAATTTAATATGCAATGCAATCACAGAGATAACAACCACAACATGACAGAAAGATCGTACATTACCACAACAATCACAAGGCTACAAAAGATAGAAATGCTATGTACGACGAGCAAATCAATACAAGAACTTAATCACAAGAACGGTATAAATCATTCACAAGGAATAACCATTGAAAGGAAATAATAAGCGTAAAGAACATAGCTTAACCCGGGAGAACACGACGTAACAACGAATTCACAGTATTCAAGTCCACAATAGGATGTTATCACAAGTCAAGAGATTTCCAAGTACAACTAGTCGACTAAGGTGTGGATCATCAAGATTCTTATTTAAGGTTGAATGATTATGAGAGATTTCTTACAATACAAATAAGGTAAACAACTATAGATAATCCTAATTCTAATTCCTACTCAACAATTATAAGGCGAGATATTACAAATTTTTAGCTAAATAGGCAGTCTACGAAGAAAATATAGCATGATGATAGGAGAGGTAAATTCTTCAACTAAGTCAATTAAGATCTAACCGACAACAAAGGGAATCTAAAAGAAAGTAATTTCTAATTTAAGCAGGAAGAGATGAAACTATCAACCAGAAACTCAGTCATTAGAATTACTGTAACGACCCGGCCGGTCAATTTGAGCTCTAACACGTCGTTCAGCAGTTTGAGGTCATGAGCAACTTTCTTTCAGTAATTATGACTCGTAGGCGTGGTCGGAGTTGAATTTCGGGATGTTCGGAGTCAAATTGGAAAGAAAATTGTCATTTCGGAAGCTAGTTGGGAGAATTGACTAAGATTGGACTTTTGAGTAAATGACCTCAGAATCTGGATTTGAAGGTTCTAGCAGGTTCGTATGATGATTTTGGACTTGGGTGTATGTCCAGATCAGGTTTTGGATAACCCGAGAGCGTTTTCGCGTATATTGTGGAAGTTAGCATTTTAGAAGGAATTTCATAAGTCTGGGTTGAAGTACATTTCTGTGATAATGATGTCCGTTTGGGATTTTGAGTCTGGGAATAGCTCTGTATGGTGATTCTGGAGTTGAGAGCGCGATCGGAAGTGAATTCGAATGCCCGTAGGTTATTTTGAAGTAATTTGGCTAAAGATAAAAATTTGAAGGTTCTTTGAGAAATCCGACCGGAAGTGGAAATTTTGATATCAAGGTCGGAATGTGATTCCGAAAGTTGGAGCAGATCTGTAATGTCGAATATGACTTGTGTGCAAAATTTGGGATCAATCGGACGTGATTTGCATAGGTTTCGGCATCGGATGTTGAAGTTTGAAATTTTAAAGTTCATAAAGCTTGAATTGGAGAGCGATTCGTTGTTTCAATGTTATTTGATGTGATTTGAGGCCTCGAGAAAGTTCGCATTATGTTTTGGAACAGGTTCGTGTGATTGTACTGGGTCGCAGGGAGCCTCGGGTGGATTCCGAGTGGTTGACAGATCAAATTTGAAGTTGAAGAGGAGCTGGAGCTGCTGGTGTCTGGTGCGACCGCACCTGCGAGGCTTTGGCCGCAGGTGTGGAGCCGCAGGTGCGTCTTTGGCACTGCAGGTGCGAGATTTTGCTGGCTTGGCTGGGAGCGCAGGTGCGACTTCCGCACCTGCGAAGGCGTAAATGCGGACAATGGGGTGCAGGTGCGGATCCGGCTGGAGGATAAGGAAGCCGCAGGTGCGGGCTCTTGGACGCACCTGCGGAAGCGCAGGTGCGGGCTAGAGAACGCAGGTACGAAAAAGGTTGGAGGCAGTGTGTTGTTTTAAAAACGAGTTTTGGCCAATTTCTCTCATTTTTCATTTGGTGTGGGCGATTTTGTGGAGCTTCAAGAGGGGATTTTCATCCAGCATCACTAGGTAAGTGATTATTTTTCATTTCTAAGTTAAATATGTGATCTTACATAGAAGTAGACATGACAATTTGTAGGAACTTGGGATTTTTAGGGGAAGACCTAGAATTGGTAATTTGGATTTTTGACCATGAATTTGAGCACGAACTTAAAAGTAAATTATGTATTTTAGTTAGTAAAGCTATGGGTAAGCATGATCTTCGAGAAATTTCGGAATCCGGGCATGTGTGTCCGAGGGAAATTTTTGTCAATTCTTCGAGCGGAGTTAGGAAGTTATATAATTTAAATGGTTATGCGTATTAGAGTATATTTTCATTGGTTTGCCATTATTTGACTAGCTTTGGAGTATTTTGCAAATTATTTGGAGTCGCGGAAGGTATTGGAAGCCGGTTATGGAATTTCAGAGCGAGGTAAGTCTCCTTTCTAACCTTGTGAGGGGGAATTGTCCACATAGGTGAACTAATTGAATATGTGCTACTATTTGCGGGGGATACGTACGCACGAGGTGACGGGAGTCCGTGCGTAGCTACTATTATGTTATGTCTGGGTAGTATAGGCCCCACTAGCATGCTTTACTTGTTGTATTTGTAATCTTGCCAATGAAATTTCATGGTATACTATCGAATTAGTAATTAAATACCTAAGAAGGTTAGAGTTTACCTTTCTTAATCATCTAGAAGGAGAATTGATTCTTCCTTGGATAAATTTATAATATTCGAAACCTTATCGAACTTGGAAAATAAATCGTAAAAAAAGCTTTAAATAATATTTTCATGTTCATTTAAAAGAAAATTTTATCACTTTCTTGAGTAGCTACCTTCCTGATAAAAATGTGGTTTATTTGTGTGAATATGTGTATCTATGGGTACCTGAGTCGCATGTATGATTCGCGAGTAGCATAACCTTATTATTTATATATGACCGCGTCACATGATCGATTCGCGAGCGGGGAAAATAGATGCATCTATGGTTCGAGCCGTTCGACCCTTCGGCAGTGCATATTTTATTATTTTTGGTCTGCGCCGTTCGACCCTCGGCATGTCTTACGCATGATAATTGATGCGTACTTTCTGTAATTATTACCTGCCCATTGGCCAGTGAAATTTAAATTTGTCAACCGAAATGACGAAGATTTAAAGTGTTAAATGTGAAAGAAGTTGGTATTTCTTATCCCTGATTTTATTAAATTGCCTATGATATTCATGCTTAGTGTCTCACTTGATTATACTAAATTGACCTCTAGCAAGAGTCAAATTCGACCTCTCGTCACTACCTCTCTGAGGTTAGGCGGGATACTTACTGAGTACACGTTGATTTCGTACTCATGCTACACTTGATGTGCATTTTTATTGCACATGTGCTTTCACAGCAATGTGGCTGACTTGGAGACTTAGACGAGCTGCATCATCCGGAGATGACCCGCGGCCGACAGAGTCTTCCTCTATGTATTGTATTTTCATTTCTAAATTCCTTGTCCAACTTGTATTTCGGACAGGCATTGTAGTATCTGTATAAATTCTTAGAAGTTCGCTCATGCACTTTGATACCGGGTTATAGGATTTGTTATGGGATTTATTCACTATTTAAATTTGCTAAAGATGTTATTGTTTACTTATTGGAAGTTCGATAATTACTATTTAAGAAAGTAAAAAGGAATAAAAAAATATTACAATAAAGATTTCATTACTTATTAAGTGTTGGCTTTCCTGACTTGGGGTCCGGCGCCATCACGACCTTTATGGATTTTGGGTCGTGACAATTACAATTTCATACACAGGGAATATAAGGACCTAAAACCCCTAAAAGGCCAAAAATCATACAAATAAGTCTGAATACGCACTCGTCACCACGCATACACATGCTACAATCAACATAGAAGACTCAAATCCTAAGGGGTAGTTCCCCACACAAGGTTAGGCAAGATACTTACCGCGAAAACGACAAACCGGTACTCTAAACTGGACTTCTCGGGCGAAAAGACCTCCGGACGGCTCAAATCCAACTATAACAACTCAAAAACACACATAAATCGTATAGAGAACTATTCCGAATAATAAAGTTTCAATCTTTACAAAAATATAAAAATCGCCCCAAAAGTCGACCCCCGGGCCCAAACCTCGGAACCCGTCAAATTTTACAAATCCGAAAACTCATTCCGATACGAGTTCAACCATACAAAATTTATCAATTTCCGATACCGTTTGGTCCCTCACATCATGATTTTTCATTTTTTGAATTTTCTTTCAAAACCAACATTTTCCTCAACTCAAAACACAAATTAAATGATGAAAATAAAGATGAAATCATGGAATATAATTAATTCTAATTGAATAACACTTACCCAAATTTCATGAAAAACCCACCAAATATCACCAAGAGCCGAGCTCTAAAAGGCAAAATGTAATAAAAATGGTGAAACCCTCGATTTTGGAATATAATCTGTCTGCCCGGATTATTAAGCATCGTGATCGCGAGAGGTTACATGCGATCGCGTAGAGGAAAAATAGTTACTCATCAAAATGAGCTATGCGATCGCGGATAAGCTGATGCGGTCGCATAGAATGGAAATATGGTCACTGTCTGCTTGGTGTTATGCGATCGCGCACTGAGCCATGCGATCGCACAAAGGAAAATAAATGTTGGGCCTAGAACTATACTCTGCGATCGCGGATTAGCTAGTGCGAACGCGAAGAATAAAATCTATGGAGCTATGCGATCGAGTACTGAGGAATGAAAACGTGTAGAAGAAAACTTGGGTGGCTCGATGGGACACTATACGATCGCGGCTAAGCCTATGAGATCACATGGAAGGAAAACCTCCAGGTAGAACAACAATTAAAATTAGAAACGAATTTGACCCGAAGCCCATCCGAAACATACTCGAGGCCCCCAGAACCCCATCTAAACACACAAACAAGCCATATAACCTAACACGGACTCGCTCGGGGTCTCACATCACATAAAACAACGCCGAAACGATGAACCAAACCATAATTCAAGCTTATGAAATTTTCAAATCTTCCAATATCAAAACTCGGCCGAAACCTATCAATTCAACCCGGAATGATGCAAAATTTTGCAGACAAGTCCCAATTAACATCGCCGAGCTACTCCAACTCTCGGAATCGCATTCCGACACCGATATCCCAAAAAGTCAATTGTGGTCAAACTTTTTCATTTTTCGTCGAATTACCTCAAATTACTCTACCGACCTCCAAAACCAATTGCGGACGCGCGACTAAGTCCAAAATCACCATACAAAGTTGTTGACATTACCCAAAACTCATTCCGATGCCGTTTACACAAAATTCAAAATTCCAGTCAATTCTACCGCTTAAGCTTCCAAAACTGATATCCTTCTTCATATTCGACTCTGTATCATCTGGTAACTGAATGAAACCATGCACACAAGTGTGATGACCCAAAAGGTCATCCTGAGTAATTCCAGCTAAATCTGTGTTTCGAGGCCTCGAAAGCCTCCGTTAATCTCACCTCGATATGCGTGTGCAGCCCGGGCAGGTAGCCTGGAAACTTCCATGTGAAAATTTGATAAAAATGGGATTTTTTAATTGAATAAATGAATAAAGTTGACTTTGGTCAACATTTTTTTGTAAACGGATCCGGACCTGTGATGTGACGGTCCCGGAGGGTCCGTAGGAAAATATGGGACTTGGGCGTATGCCCGGAATCGAATTCCGAGGCCCCAAGCCCGGGAAATGAATTTTTAAAGAAAATTGTTTTCTGAAAATAACAAAGGAATGTGAAAGTGAATAATTATGTGAAAACCTTGTTACCGGTCCCGTGTTATGGTACCGGAGCCCGGAACAGGTTTATTATATGTTGTTTGTCCTATCTGTGAGATTTGGTGTAAAACGGGTTTGATTTGATTGGTTTCAGGTACAAGTGAAGAAAAAATGGAGTTAATGAACTTGTGGGGTTACTAAAGAATTTGAAATGTGGCTTGAGAAGTGATTTTATGTTCCCGAGGTCCGAATGAAATT
>MDKH01138931.1:0-17610 GCA_005239495.1 Nicotiana undulata | reverse complement strand
CACCCGATGACTGGGGGGTATCTCTACTACGCACAACCTCGTTTTTTGGAGCGTCTTCGACCTCACGTACATCTCCAACATTGTGATTATAAGAAATTTCCGGCATTCATGCGGAGTCCTAAAAAAATCACTCAAAGTTTCATCATCGTCGATGTTAAACTCCGAGTAAAAAGCAATCCCTTGCGGAGTGACGGAATACGGATATCTTCCGGTTACTTTAAGTATCACTGAACGTTTCCTCACACTCATTTTTTTGCATAACAACGATATTAATTTATCGTACTCCATTGTAAGTGGCAATTTAACATGACATTGAGCAGGTAAACTGTAGCTCACAGAGTTATTCTCCATCACAACATCACCCCCCCAATATAATGAAACTCTCATTCTACGCTCTTCAGACATAATGAAAAAATGCTGAACAATTTAACAATGAAATTAACACTGATTATGAGTTTGAATTTTTTTGAATGAAATACACTGAAATTGTGACCTCTTTATATAGAAAATCGATATCCCGGAAATTATTTTTTTATATATATAGCGCCCATATACCTGGCGCTATACAGTGTTGAATTATTGGAGGTTGTATAGCGCCGCGTATATGGGCGCTATACCTGGATTTTGCAGCTTTATGTATAACGCTCATATACACGGCGCTATACATTAACGGTGTTAATGTATAGCGCCGTGTATATGGGCGTTATACATAGTTATGTAACTTTTTTTTTTCCACTTAATTAGGTCGTTTGAGTTTTTTTTGGCAATATTTTTGTTCCCAACTCTAATTCAAAGTCGCGTGAGGTACACAAACTAAATAAGGCAAAACGTTCTCTATTAAGGGTTTGGTATGAAGGAAAATATTTTTCGGAAAATATTTTTTAATTTTCTCACGTTTGGTTGGCTTAAATATGTTGGAAAATATTTTTCTCATCAACTCATTTCCTCCAATTGGATAAAAATGTTTTCCCTATCAAGACAAGGGAAAACATTTTCCAAAATTCCTTCTCTAGCTTCCCCACCCTATTCGATACCCTCAGCAACCCACCCCACACCCTACACCCAACCCACCTAACCCCACCCCCATGCCCTCTCTCCAAAAAGGTTTTTTTTCCGTCACCACTCACCCTACCCCCAACCTCCCCACCCCAAAAAAAAATTGTAATTTCATATTTCTGTTTTTTGTTTTTCTACACCCCCACCCTCGCACAAAATTTTCTTTTTTACTTCTTTTGTAATTTTCAAATTTCTGTTTTTTTCTTCTCTGCATCCCCACCCACCTCACTGCCCCCTCCCCCCACCCCCACCTCGAATTTTTTTTATATATATATTTTCAGTTTTACTTTTTTCATCTTTCGGTTTACAGGTTCAAAATTTTACAAGTTCCAAAGTTATGAGTTCGGAGGTTTATGTGTTTCGAAGTTTAGGGGTTTAGAAATTAAAAAGTTTACGGGTTCAAAATTTTGCGGTTTCGAAAATTTTGCAGTTCAGAAGTCTATGAAATTTGTGGGTTCAGAAGGTTGTAGGTTCGAAAGTTTATGACTTCATGTTTATTGTATCAAAATTATTTAAGAATATTCTTGAAAAAATATTTTCCTTAATTTGCGTACCAAACACCGAAAAATAAATAAAATTACTACTTGTTTTCCAAGAAAACATTTTCTTGGAAAACATTTTCCGTCTTACCAAACACACCCTAAGATTCAAACTATTACACTGCAAGTTTTGGTGGTAATTTTACAACTATATCTCAACCTATAGTTTAGATATTCCAAACATCATTAACTTCCTTTACCAATATAAGTATAGACATAGGAAGTAACATTAAATTATCTATAGGTTTCATTCATGTAGTGGCCACTGCTAAAAATGGTTCACAACAAATGTACTATTAACATTTAACACCTCCTCCCTACTATTAGTCTACAGTCAAATTTTACAGCCTAGCCCTATTTTTTTTAAAGCTAGCCCTAAAGCTTAGACTCAGGCTAACTACTTTTGAATTCTAGGCTTGTTTCCATTCTTAGTTATGACTCAGAAACTAATTATAGAAGAACATCCAACAGTTCTACAAATCTTCACACATTGGTTAAATGGAGGCTCTCATTTTGAATTTTTTATCTATTTAATAGCTCCTCTTCTCATGGCTGTTCCATCACCTGTTTCATACTCAGGAAAAGCCTATATAGAGAAAAAAATAGGTTGAAAGACTCCTGAAAATTTAAAATATTAGAATTTAAGTTAATATTTGTACTATTTACTATTCTATTGTCCCTGTAAAGTCGGACGTTTTGCTCCAACAGCTCATAAAATACGGGGAAAAAAGATCAGTGAGTTTTCTTTTTCTGGGAGTTTGGTCGGAAAACTATTTTTGCAGAACAGAAAAAGAACAAGATTCGTGATGTTTTGAAGCAAACGCTAACGTTGAGTCCTTCCGTCTCGTAATTACTAAAAATAATATCTCAACTTATTTATCAATTTCAAAACTAAATTAATTATCTTTTATTTTTTTTACCCTTAGTAATAAATATCCTTGAACACCTCAATTATGAATAATCTTGTTCAAATACCAATTAAAAAAGATTAAATATTAAGACGTGAATAAGAGTATAGTAGTCAAAATCTCATCCTAACTAATTTCTTTAGCGGACATACACAAAAGAATCATAACAGATATTATGAGAATGAGAGAGTAAATATAAAATATACATTAATGATTGGACCACAATTATGCAGTATATGGACCATTCTAAGAAAGTTTTGATGGCCTATTACACCTATGTCATTTAGCCCTACTAGTATTGAAGTATGAGTTTAAGTATCACATAGATAATAAATACTCATAGAAGTAAACAAACACTTATATATTAATTGAGTATTCTACTTTCCCCAACTGCCTTAGTTCAGTAACATAGATTTTACTCATAAAAGTTAACAAACACTTAAATGAGTATCCTACTTTTCGAAACAATCTTAGTACTGGTAGGAAATTGTATTTATTATACTTACATGGATGCAAACAAACTAGAAACTTAATGTACTCTAGTAAACTGTAAGGATTTGGGCTGACCAATACCGTATACTTGTTTAATTGCTTTATAGTTTGTACAGTTGACTCAAGTTTAAATGTTGATTTAATTGCTTAAACCTAACCCATAGAAAGTAGGCTCTTTTATTAGTTTAACCTCTACTTACAGTAAAGGTGCCTAGTGGAAAATTATTTGCGCAGAATCTAATGATTATACAAAATGATATTCCATCCAAATCTGCTTTAATTGATTTTTTGCTTCACACATTAAAAAATTAAACTTTTAATATCAATTAACAATGAAAATATAACAAATACTCGTACGCTCTTTATTTCAAAGAAAGTTTTGAAGAAAAAAAAATATGAATTCTTTTTTGATATCTGAAAAAATCAAATATTATGGACCACAAGAAAAAATACTAAAAAATGGCCGGGGTAGCACTTACCATGGTGATGTGGAAAAACAAAAGGAGGCAGAAATGCATAAAAAATAATCATGGTTAAGGAATATAATATAATGTGAGAACGCATACTATACATTTGTATAAACACCTAGTAGTATTCAAATTTCAAAGACACGTATTAACAGAGAAAGACATTTCGGCATATATTTAGTTACACCACCGATAAGATTAAACAATATTTTTGTATTGGAGAATGTTTATAATGTTAATATGGTTACCAATAATTTTTGAAATAGTTTATTTTGACATATAAATATGAAATACGGTATCAACTTGAGAGACTTGTTGTTTGAAGAAAATAAAACGATCGATAAATATGTTACTAATAGGATTAAAACTTGTTTACCTTAAAATTAGATAACAATTAAATTTATAATGTGGTTTTAAGGACACGTGATTTCACCTAATACAACCTGATAAATATGAAGATTAGTAATAGAAATTAACAATAAAATAGATCAAACCAGTGTTAAAACGTAATTCAGCCCTCGAGCTAGAGTGCCCTTGAACTGGTCGATATTAGAACAGTTATGAATAAAGCAGAAGTAAACTGACGAACAAGAAATGTATAAGCGGGAGAGAAAGTGTTATATTGCTTTGATATGTGTGAACAATGAGTGTTACAAATGATTAGAACTCTCATTTATATAGTAGAAAAGTTTTATTTATGGTATAACTCTAATTAAAGAAGGAAATCTCATGATTAGCTAATTAACCGTTCCTTATTTGATCCGTTCCGAGATTTCTGTCATGATCTTCGATCAGTCACGGGTATCGCGCTTTTCTGTTATTATGCTATCTTCGATCTTGCTCGATCTCTGTCTCATTTGGTCTCGATAGCTACTGACCTCGATCTCAACAGGTACCTCGAATCCCGAACTCGGTACCTTGACCTTGTGCTTTGGTCTGATCAACTGCGGGGCAGACCTTCGATGCAACTCCCTGATCTCGGTCAAATAGTAAAATCGGATGGGCCCGGTTTTAACTGTATACAGATAGTGTCCTCATTTTTTGGAGTGTAATGACAAGAAACGAATTGAGCCTTCGATTTTTACCTCGACCTGTCATGACATCACCTTCGTGATGTAAGCGACGGAAGTGAACGAAACGTCCCGCCGGTACAGTTTTTAAGGCATTCAATGCGTGTCAGTTGGTGGTCGACCACTAGTGGGTTCGAACCGTCCCCGTGAAACCCATAAATAGGCCTTTCTCCCATTGATTCAAACTTTACTTTCAATCTCCTCTGTTCTCCAAAGCTTTTTACACCTTCTGAGTTTTTCCCTTCTACATGACCTTCAGGTTTTTTTGTTAAAGTCTTCTCAAACATCAAACCCTATCATCTTCTTTCTTCTTCAAACTCAAACACGAATGGCAAAAACGTCCAAAATAGTTCCCCAAATGGACAATGTTTCTTCATCGCGACCGGTCGGCGATAAAACACCGGTGGAGTCGCGCCCTGAGGAGTGTGTTCCTGGGGGGTGCATCCTTACTCCCGACTTTAAGATCGAGAAAACTTCCTCAGTCCCTAGTCGATGCGAGCCAATGTAAAGGTACATATGCTCGATAACTGAGACCTTTCTTAAGCAGGTAAAGAAAGACTGCAACTGGGAAGGCAAAGAGGTGGTGATTCCGGTTGAAGAAGACATCACTACCCACGTGGAAGGGATGCCTAGGCCAAATGCATCCCTCCTTTTGGCGGATCATTATCCTGCTCTGATTTTTTGTGAGTAAAGTCAAGGTGATGCCTTTCATCCTCGACCACCTCATCAGGTTGTACAGCCCCGGTCTCTATCGAGGCGGGTTAATAAAATTTCAGCGTCGGGCTACCAAGATATTGTTCTTGAGCATAGATGAGGACAATGATCGAGGGTGGATGGGCCGGTTCGTTCGAGTGAGGACTTCAGAACTAATCTCGGCCGAGAAGATTCCATTTCTCGAGAAATGGAATATGAAGCGTAAGTACAATCCCACTTTTAGCTTCCATTCATTGTTTTGTCCCCTTCGCATCTTCTCATCGATATCTTTTTCCATGATCTAGCGGTTGCTTGGATGCCCGGTGCAATTACAAAACTCGAGAGTTGGGTTCGGGACTTGTCCTTGACTTCTTCGTACGCTGAGCGCTCATGGCGCAATTTGGCAAAGGGCCGATGGGAGGCCAAAAATCATGGTAAGCCCTTTTTCACGTACTTGATGATCTTTGTTAAAATGTCTCTTCCATACTCACTTAATTTCCTTTCATACAGGACTTGGCAAAGATGTTGTCAAGAGGCCCCCGTCTGGTGAGGAGGAGACTTCGTCCCCGGTTCTGAAACCGACAAAGGATAAAAAGAGGAAAAGGACCTCAACCTCCAACGTTCCAAAGCCCAAGAAAACTCCGGCTCGTAAGCCAACGAAAGACATCGTCACCCTACTTGCGGAGGTACTTCAGCGGCTAAGAAAGGAAGAAGAAGAAGAAGAAGGCTCCGAACTGGTTTCCCGAGTGAAGAGGAACACCAAGGCCCCGAAGGCCACTGAGTCGGCGGGTGTTGAAGAGATTCCGCCTCGAGCCGAGGGGGTCTTGGTAAAGGATTCGGGCAAACTCCCCGAGTTGTCAAATACCGAGGATGCCTCCCACCGAACTGAGCAAGCGGTGAGTATATCTTAAGGGGAAGGCCCCGAGGCCCTTCACAGTGAAGAAAACGCCCCAAGTGACCCACTTGGGGAAATAGAAATTGGAGACTCGCCGACTCTCCCAAGATTTGTCGAGGAGGCAATTCGGGAGGCCCAAGCAATGAGGACTCCCGATATAGATGGAGCCTACACAGGGGAGGACCCCTTCCATGGTTACTTTATCGGGATCGAAGACGCTACCGGCCTGAGTGAAGCATCGAGTCTCTTCGATGAGGCTCAACAAGTCCTGAATCGGGTAAGCCTCAACTACTCTCGTTGACATCATACTTATGTTTATTTATTCTTTTCATGTCTAATGTCCTTTCTTCTTTCCATATAGGCCTTGGTACTCTATCAGGAGGCGTTTTCCAAATCCCGGGTAGAGCTGAGTCGATGTGAGGCCGACCTTCAAGAGCTCTCGGAGGAGATAAATGCCCTCAAACTTCTCTACGGGCAAAAAGAAGAAGAGATCAAGGACCTTCGAGCCGAGTTGGTCACGGCTCACAAAGAACAGACCGACCTAATTGAGCAAGTAATGAAAATCTTAGAAGCTCATGGCATCAGTTCGGGTACGATGGCTAACACTTCAATCTCACAGGTTAAGCAGAAGGTTGAGAGGATCGAGCAGTTTCGGTAAGAGGTCAATATGATGAAGGCGTAGACCTTGGGGTGGAAAGAAAATATAGACCTCTTTTCTTCGGAGAAGGAAGCTGCTCGAGCCCAATTATCATCGGCCGAAAGACAGCTTCGGAGTATGAAAGAGAAGAGCTAGACTCAAAAAAAGAAGATAGAGGAGCTCGTGGCTTGGTTGGCCACCGAATTTGAAAAGGCCCAATATGAGGCTGAGAAGGCTAAGGCCGATGCGGAGGCAATCGTGGCAGTTTACCGATCTGATGCTGAAGCTGCTCAAGCCCAAGACAGAGAAGCTGACGAGGCCGCCCAAACTCGGGCATAATGGGTTTCCAAACTCGCCATGTGCCAATATCGGAGAGAAACCCTCGAGGAGATCCATACTTGAGATTTTGATCTCACTGATGAGATTAAAAAAAAGGTGAAACAGCACGAAGATGATACTAAGGCACTGGCCTCCTCCTATGATGATGATGATACCGAGAGCGGGGAAGACCCCGATGGAGAAGAAGTTGCCCCCGAGAATAGTTAGGAACCTTAGGACTTTTCTTTTTTGATCTCTTGTGTAGGATATTGATCAGTCCTTGTAAATATCTCACATATATAAAATATCTCTTTTATCTCTGACTTGTCTTTATTTCATTTCCTGCCTTGTAAACATTTTGTTTCATTCATTCCTCATGAAGATTTTGTTCACAAGTTTGGAACATAGGCAATTTGACCGAAGTCGGACTAGTGTAGTCTGTATAATCGAGTGAGTACTTTCTCAAACTCGAATGAGGGTGACCCTTAGATTTTAGTTGAGTGAGGATGATTTCTCGAACTTTGAAATAAAATGGCCCTTAGGCTCTTAAATTAGGCTGATATGGGCATAGTAAAAAGAATTGCTTTTTCCCCCTTTTCGGCTTGAAAAGTTTATTGGCTAATCATATAAAATTTGTTATGCCTTAGCATGAAATAAGGAATTTTCTCAAGAGTTCGAACAATTTTGTATCCATTAGGGTTTACGGGGGTCGATATTATCGAGACCCTTTATTTCGTAACGCCTTAGCATAAAATAAAGAATTTGTTCGAGAGTTCGATGACTTTGTACCCGTTAGGGTTTTCGAGGGTCGATGTTATCGATACCTTTAGTAATTCAGTCGAGGGTAGCATTTTTAACCGGTTTATGCAAATATTCGAAGGCCTATTTGATAACGGAAATCAGACATCTCCGAACCATTTTAATTTGGTCGTAGACTTTAGCTTGGGATCGTTTCCCTGTTATACTTCAAACTTGTTTGAAGTATCAGTCCCCGAGTGGGGTGGTCGTGGCCTATAAAATCGAGGGTTGCCTTTTTAAGGTCTTACGGTCACGAGGTTTTAGTAATTCAATCATGTCGATTTTTTGGATGGCAGTCCCCGAGTGTGAGGTCAATTGTTCGAACTTTAGTTGTGATCGACCATTAAGCCAGTTTCCACAATAGATCGCAAGTACGAAATTGTAAAGTAAAAATTTCTCTAAGGCATGAAATATTTTGCAAGGAAAAATAATTCTTTCAATAGCTTATACATGTGTACATGTATGCCTTTAAGGCTCAAGTAATCTACATGGACACGGTTCGTTCTACCATTTGACCCTTACAAAATTTGCCGATCGAGACCCTGTTGACACGAATTACTTTCATTATAACACTCGAGGGTGATGCCCCCCATTATTCGAGGTTGATTGTAAAGAATCCTCGGATAGTGTTGAATTGCTCTAAGTTAGCACGAACAATGGTAAAAAACTCGCCGGAAAAACTCATTCGAGACAAAAACCGGTCTATGGGAAAAAAGAGTGAAACGCGTGCTTTCAGACCTAAGGACTTCGAGTTGAAGAATCCCTCGATGTCTTCGATCGAATACCTGCAATCGGTTAGTATAAAATATAAATGAAAATGGATAAAGTCATACCTTAGCAGTAATATCGTTTGAGGAGTGATATGTTATAATTATTGGGTAATTGCTCGCCGTCTATCGTTAGAGTTTGTAGGATCCTTTTCCTACGATATTGAGGACCTGATAGGGTCCCTCCCAGTTTGGGCCAAGTTTTCCTTCATTTGGTTCTAGAGTATTGAGGGTGACCTTTCTTAAAACTAGATCCCCCATTTTAAAGTGTCGAAGATTGGCTCTTCGGTTGTAATACCTTTTGATCTGCTATTTCTGTGCGGCCATTCGAACGAGGGCGGCTTCCCGCCTTTCATCTACCACTTCGAGGCTTGTATTCATAGCCTCGAGATTTGACTGTTCTGTTGCATACCAAATCCTGAAGCTAGGTTCCCCGACTTAGACCGGGATCAGAGCTTCGGCACCATATACCACGGAGAACGGTATTGCCCCTGTACTGGATTTCGATGTTGTTCGGTACGCCCAAAGGACCTCGTGCAATATTTCTCTCCATTTTCCTTTAGTGTCGGTCAATCTTTTCTTTAGATTTTGAATTATGGTCTTGTTTGTCGATTCGTCCTGTCCGTTCCTATTAGGATGATACGACGTTGACAATATCGTTTTTATTTTGTGGTCTACGAGAAACTTTGTCACTTTGTTGCCGACAAATTGCTTCCCATCGTCGCAGACGATCTCGGCAGGCATCCCGAATCGGCATATAATATGGTCCCAAATGAAGTTTATGACTTCTTTCTCTCTGACTTTCTCGAAGGCCTGTGCTTCAACCCACTTAGAGAAATAGTCAGTCATAAACAAAATGAATTTAACTTTACCTGGGGCCGATGGTAGAGAGTCGATGATATACATTCCCCATTTCTTGAAAGGCCATGGGGATAAGAATAAGTAGAGTTGCTCCCCGGGTTGGTGAATCATCGGCGCATACCTTTGACATTTGTCACACTTCAAAACAAACTCCTTTGTATCCTTTTCCATATCGACCCAATAGTATCCTGCTCTGATGACTTTATGAACTAGTGAGACGGCATCAGAATGATTTCCGTAAGTGCCTTCGTGAATTTCTCGTAGGACGTAGTTGGTATCTCCTGAACCCAAACATATTGTCAATGGTAAATCGAGCATCTTTCTATATAGTGTTCTATCCTCGGCCAATGTGAATTATGCGGCCTTCATACGTAGAGTCCTCGATTCCTTAGGATCCGATGGAAGCTTCTCGTTCTTAGGTACTCGATATATTTATTCCTCTTATCCCAGGTAAGACTCGTGGAGTTTTTTTTTGGCGTGGCCTTCTTTGATTACTGACCTCAAAAGTTGTACGATAGTCCCCGAGCTAAGCTCGTCGTCTTCGACTGATGACCCAAAATTTGCAAGGGCATCATCCTCGTTGTTCTGTACTCGAGGTACATGTTGTAGGTTCCATTCTTTAAATCGATGTAGAGCCACTTGTAGTTTGTCCAAGTACCTCTGCATTAGGTCTTCTCGAACCTCGAAAGTTCTGTTGAATAGGTTTACCACAAGTAGGTAGTCACATTAGGCCTCAATGACCTCTACTCCCAAACGCTTAGCTTGCTCGAGACCTGCAATCATGGCCTCTTACTCAGCCTCATTGTTAGTCAATTTTGATGTTTTTATAGAATGTCTAATTGTATTACCTGTGGGTGGCTTCAAAATGATGCCTAGCCCAGACCCCTTTACGTTCAAAGCGCCGTCTGTTAAAAGGGTCCACACCCCCGATGATGTACCCGATTTGAATAATAGTTCCTTATTGACCTCGGGTACGAGGGATAGTGTAAAGTCGACCAGGAAGTCTGCCAAGATTTGAGGCTTGATGGACGTTTGAGGTTAATACTCGATATCGTACCTGCTAATCTCGATGGACCATTTGGCCAATCGGCCCGAGACCTCAGGCTTATGCAAAGTATTGCGAAGGGGATAGATAGTGACCATACAATTGGGTGACATTGAAAATATGGTTTTAACTTCCTAGAGGCGCTTATTAGAGCAAGCAAAAAAAATTCTAAGTGTGGGTACCGGGTCTCGGCCTTACCTAGGGTTCGACTAACATAGTAAACAGGAAATTGCGTACCTTGCTCTTCTCGAACTAGGACCCCACTTACCGCGATTTCGGAGACTGCTAAGTATAAGTAGAGTTGCTCATCCGCTTTCGGAGTATAAATTAATGGAGGGCTTGAGAGGTACCGTTTTAGTTCCCCCAATGCTTGTTGGCATTCCGTGATCCATGCAAAATTATTCTTCTTTTTAAGCAGTGAGAAGATTCGGTGACTTCTATCTGAGGACCTCGAAATGAATTAGCCTAGGGTGGCTATGCGCCTTGTTAACCTTTGTACGGAATTAACTTTATCCACCATTGTGATATCTTCGATGCCCTTGATTTTATCGGGATTGATCTCGATGCCCCGATTTGATACCATGAAGCCGAGGAATTTCCCCGAACCGACCCTGAATGCGCACTTCTCCGGCTTGAGCTTCATGTTGTACTTTCTTAGTATATCAAAGGTCTTCTGCAAATGTTTCAAATGGTCTTATGCGCGCAGGGAGTTAACTAGTAAGTCTTCAATTTAAACCTGCATTGATTTACCTATCGGTTCTTCGAACATTCGATTTACTAAGCGTTGATAAGTAGCGCCTGCATTTTCTAGTCCAAACGACATTACGTTATAACAGTAGGTGTCGTACTTAGTGATGAACGAAGTATTTTTCCTGATCCTCCTGGTTCATTTGCATTTGAGTGTACCCGGAGTAGGCATCGAGAAAACTGAGGATCTCGTGGCCGGCTGTGGCATCGATCATGAGATCGATATACGGCTAAGGAAAGGAATCTTTAGGGCATGCTTTGTTTAAATCTTTATAATCAACGCATATTCCAAGTTTATTCCATTTTTAGGGACTACGACTACATTTTCTAGCCATTCGAGATATTTTATTTCCTGAATGGATCCTATTTTTAGAACTTTTGTTACCTCGTCCTTGATAAATGCATGCTTAATCTCGAACCGGGGCCTTCTTTTTTGCTTTATCGGTCTGAACTTTGGGTCCGAGCTCAATCGATGTGTAGTGATATCCGGTGGGATCCCTGTTATATCAAGGTGGGACCAAGCAAAACAATCCATATTATCGATGAGGAATTCAATGAGTTTTTCCCTGAGCTTGGGGATTAACCACGTGCCCAGGTATACCTTTAGCTATGGTAGGTACTCAATCAGTATGACTTGCCCCAGCTCTTCGACCGTTGATTTTGTGGCGTCTGCGTCACCGGGAAATATGAAGGATCGGGGAATGCAATGTTCGTCATCCTCGTCCGCCCCTCGTTCCTCTGATTGGCTCGAGGCTGGTACATGTGGTTTCTATTTAACGTCCTTCTTTTCTTTTGACTTTGATCCCTTTGTTGATGAAAGGGTCTTTGCCGGTATTACTCCATCGACCTCGAACATCTCTTTGGCAGCATGTTGATGTTTTAGACGTCAATACCACACAAGAATACAGGTTAAATGTGTGGTACCCAATTTTTTGAGTGTTATCTCACAAGAAGAACCTGGTTCTTCTTTGTGTTCCAATTTCTACTGGTGCGGAATAATAAAAGCAGTAAAGTAAAAACACAGAGATTTTTACGTGGAAAACACCTGGCTCAAAAGGTGAAAAAAACACGACCTACTCCTCAGTAGGATTTGCTCAAACTCTTCACTAAAAACTCTGAGCCAAACAGACTTATAAAATAAACTCTTTTGTAATCCTAGGACTACCTCTAATCTCTTCGTATCAACTAGCCTCTAGCTAATTTCTACAAGCTTCAAGTTAACTCTAACTTGAACAATGTGTACCTATTACAATTGCTTCTAAGAAAGCTGAAAAGATACAATGTTAAAACTCCTACTACAATCAACTAGACTCAATACACAAACGATGAAACTGATTCCTTTAGCTGATCTATAGCCTTTGTATCGCACAATAATTCTGCTCGCAAAATAACTGGGAATTTTGCTTTCAGATATTGATTCACTTCTGTACTTGTGCGACGAGAATTCCAGCAGAAATACTTTGAATATCTATAGATTCAGTTGTTGAGTTTGTCGTTCAGTTCTAGTCCAACTCTAACTGGGTGAAAGAGTTCGAATTAAACTCAACTTCTTTCCTTTGTTACTTTCCTTGTTGAATTCAACTTCTATCCTCTCATCAGTTTGCAACCTTTTCGCATTAGGAGACAATCTCTTGGTTCATTGATACTTCATAATCACAAATATCCCCTATGTATATACGGTTCATGTGCCAGCTATTCAGTTCAAGAATGTGTGCTCTGATGGACCTGGTTCAACTGGTCAGACATTTGTCAATCTTCAAAACTATGCAGTGACTTGGGTCAACAAATTCCCCTTTTTTGATGATGACAAACTCTGTGCTCAATCCTGTATACACTTCAAACACTTTGTACGATTTTAAGCATTAATCATAGAGAAACCAGGTTCATTAGGTTCAGGTTCATTAGGTTATAAATATCACTTTTGAAAAACATTTGAAAAGTTTCAGCACATATCTTCTCCCTTTTGGCATCATAGAAAAGTTGCAAAATGATACTCTTTGCCAGATTTATTAATTATGACTCATGGCCATTTGAGGCAACTGCAGGTGCAAAGCATGATTAATCAACACAAGAAACCAATAAATGCAAGCTAAATAAGAAATTGAGACAAGTCAATAACATAAAGAAGAATTCATTGATTAGAAACGATAATCAACCACCATACAACAAAAAAACAAAAACAATCAAACACCATGAGCAAGATAGATTAAAAAAACGACAGAAACACGTCCTGAACTG
Source organism: Nicotiana undulata (assembly GCA_005239495.1). Lineage (NCBI taxonomy): Eukaryota > Viridiplantae > Streptophyta > Magnoliopsida > Solanales > Solanaceae > Nicotiana > Nicotiana undulata. The sequence continues at coordinate 4,079 of MDKH01138931.1, read as the reverse complement.
GGCACTGAAAGGGGGTTTAGGTAGCTCTAGACAGCCTAAGGATGGGAAGGTGCAAAGGAGGTTGTGGTCTTGGACTGTAGAAGAGAAAGCATCTGCTGAAGAACACCCTCGTTCTTTTCCTTTTCTTTTTCTAATTCAGCCCTGAGAGCATCCCGCTCAACTTCAACCTCAATCACACGAGATTTCAAACGAAGGATCTCCATATCCTTGATCTGGCTTTCCTACACCAGAGTTCTCACTTTGTTGTTGACTGGATGCTTCCTAGATGAACCAGGTTCATCTGCAGGAACATTGACAATGTAATAACATGTCAACAAAGTCTCCTTCCCAAAATAATCCTTGGCAGTCGCGATTTCAGCCTTCTTCGCATGAACCCCAAAATGTGCAAGCACAGCTGTCAAAATGAATCCATATAGGATTGCATGTGCTTTGGTTCCATTCACAACTCTGTCCAAGAGTTGGATGATGAAAGCTGGCCAATTTATTTGCTTTCCCCTGTACAGACACTCCATCAGAGTCAGATCCATATAGTTGGCTATGTGCCTTCTTTCTTGTCTGGGCAGCAGGAATTTGATGACAAACTCGAAGAACAACTTGTGCTCTGGCTTCATTTCACTTTTGTAGACCGGCCTGGGTTCAATCTCCCTCTCATTGTCACTGAAGAATCTGGTGATGTTGATTGCTGAGGCCATCCCATCAAGACAAGGCCATCTCTGCCTTGTGTAGTCCTCATAGCCCTCAGCTGGTATATTCAAAATTTCACCCATCTCTTTAGCATCAAAGGAAACTTGAACTCCTTTGACCATAGAGGTGAACCTGCCGTCTTTGACAATGGCACTTCCCATGAATTCCGCCCTTGCCAGCCTGCCTTCCATGCGAAGGACCATGTCCTTCCATCCCTGCACGTCCAGAGTGTCCTGTAGATATCTCATTCCAGGCTCCTCTAGATCTTTGAACAACTTACCCTTCAATATTGTTCGCTTTCCAAACATTATGATCCTGTCAGTATCCACATCATCTTTCTTCTCCTCTTCTCCACTCCAGTCTGCATCATCATCTTTCTCCACAACCTTCATTTTCTTTGCCTTGGACCTGGTCCTTTTGGCAGTGCTTGGAGTTGCGGCGGACACAGCAGCTGACTTCTTTGAAGAATCCTTATCCTTTTTGGGTTTTGGTGTCCCAACCACAACTGGAGCAATTTTCTCCTCTTGTTGGACCAGGTCCAACGTCTCCTCTTCAATAACAACAGCCTCAACAAGCTCTCCAATCTTAGCTTTACCCTTTGCCGCCTTCTTTTTCCTGCTCTCTTGCAGAGCCTTCTCCAACTTTTCTTATTCTTCTCTCAAAGTATTACGAGTAGCACGCACCTTAGGGACAGGAGAATCAACAGAAACAGTAGCTTTCCTCTTCTTTGGAAGAACTGGGGTAGATGCTTTCTTGAACTTCTGAGTCCTCCTTTTCTTGGGGTTATAGGACTCCCCCAGTTTCTTTATCCTTTCAGCCAATGTCTCGTCCCTAGATGAACCAGGTTCATCTGCTCCTTTTCTTAAGCTTTCTAGACCTGATGTGGCCACCTCCACTACACTTCCCCCTAACTCTGTGACTTCATCTCCAACATTCTCAAGAATGGGACCACAGATAGCCAGTGTGGTGCCATCCTCCCTAGATCCCCTTACAACTCCATCTCCACCCTCTCTCTCAAGAATTTTTCTTTTTCTCAATTCTCTTTTCCTATTCGGCACTTCAACATCTACCACCGACCCAACCATAACAAACTTTTTCTCATCATTAACAGATTCAGAGATAGCATCAAGATTACCTTGTTCATAATTTGATGAACCAGGTGCTTCCTCCTCGTTGGCTGATTTAAACGATTCACTTGATAATTCAGCGTTGGGATCCTTATCATCCTGTAGAATCTCTTCCAAGAATCTTGCTCTAAAACCAGAGCAACTGTCTTTCTGGCAAGAATTTTCACACGGCGACTCATGGGGGCTGGAGTAGGGTTTGGTGTGGGTTCAGGAATAGGTATGTTTATAGGGATTGACGAATTTTCTAGTGATTGAGAATTGTATACAGATGGAGAGTTAGATTCAGATTCAGAATTTCCTCCATCATAATCACGATTAGGTGATGAAGTAGAAGAAGAAGCAGGTGGTGGTGAAGACATGATTGTGTGTTGTTAGGAAGAAAAGACGAGTGATCAGTTTTGGTTTGTGTAGAATGAGTTGAACTTGGTTCAACGGTTACTTTATGAAGAGAAGAGTAATGATGACCCTTTTATAAGATGTTGCTAGGGAGATTACAATGGCAGAGTATTAACTCAGATGGGAGTCTAATCGATATGGGACTGACATTGATTAGACAGTTATTTTTCCCCAAAAGCTAGGCTAATTAAGTGAGACGGGACTTCTTGAAACTGGTTCAATTTTGGGTAAGTACGAAATTTTTGAATTTGAACAAAGGTAGATAGAGTCCTGCTCATGTATGACTGTACTTGAATTAATACATGTATGGAGATGAGAACGTACCTTGTCAGTCATATGAACCAGCATGGATGAACCAGGTTCATCCTGTTAAAATCTTTAATTTGCCTCAATTTAAAAAGATAGAGAAACATCATTAGCAACTAGGGAATCATATTAATACATGGCAAAAGAGTATGGCAATAAAGACATGACACTGAGCAATGATTAATCTGATTAAGTACCTAATTAGAATTTTCTAGCCAAAAATAATAATTTTTTTCATTTTTTCTTCTTCACTTAGGTGATCTTCATCATCCCTAATTCAAGCATGTTTCTCTCAAAATTCTCTCTACTCAGTGCTTTAGTAAATATATCAGCAATTTGATGATCAGTAGCACAAAATTCGATTGAGATTATTCCTTTTTCATAGTTATCCCTTAGGAAATGGTGCCTAACATCTATGTGCTTAGTTCTCTTGTGATGAACCGGGTTCTTCATCATACTAACGGCACTAGTGTTATCACAAAAAATAGGAATGCATCCCACATCTATACCAAAATCCATGAGTTGTTGCTTGATCCATAGCAACTGGGCACAACATGAGGCTGCAGCCACATATTCAGCCTCAGCAGTAGACAAGGCTACTGAATTTTGTTTCTTGGTGGCCCAAGAGACAAGGCAAGAGCCCAAGAAGTGAGCCATGCCTGAAGTACTTTTCCTGTCAACCAGGAAACCTGCATAATTAGCATCAGCATATCCTACAAGGTCGAAATTACTACCTTTAGGATACCAAAGGCACAAATTAGTGGTTCCTTTCAGATATCTCAAAATGCTTTTTACTGCAATGAGGTGGGACTCCTTTGGATTTGCCTGAAACCTAGCACATAGTCCCACGATGAACACAATATCAGGTCTGTTGGCAGTGAGATATAATAGAGACCCAATCATCCCTCTGTATAGCTTCTGATCAACGGATGAACCATGTTCATCCACATCCAACTTGGTAGTTGTGGCTATGGGGGTGTCTATTTCCTTTGAGTCCTCCATTTTAAACTTCTTGAGGAGTTCTTTCACATATTTTTGTTGATGAATCATTGATCCATGTGGGTTTTTCTTGATTTTCAAGCCTAAGAAGAAGTTTAGCTCACCCATCATACTCATTTCAAACTCATCCCCATAAGTGTAGCAAATTCCTTACTCAGTTTTTCAGTAGTTGCTCCAAATATGATATCATCATCATATATTTGCACAATCAAAATATCCTTCCCCTTTTCCTTTAGGAACAAGGTACTGTCAATTTTGCCTCGTTTGTACCCATGTTCCAGCAGGAATTTTGACAAACGCTCATACCATGCTCTAGGTGCTTGTTTGAGACCATAAAGAGCCTTGTCAAGTTTATATACATGATCAGGTGACTCTTTGCTTTCAAAACCTGGAGGTTGTTTGACAAATACATCTTCCATAAAATATCCATTGAGAAAGGCACTCTTAACATCCATCTGATGGAGAGTGAATTCCATATGTGCAACAAATTCTATAAGAAGTATCATTGCCTCCAATCTTGCCACATGAGCAAAGGTCTCATCATAGTCAATTCCTTCTTCTTGACTA
>ML293318.1:0-10465 GCA_005239495.1 Nicotiana undulata | reverse complement strand
TAGTCAAGTGCTCGAGATTTCATTCTTCAAAGCTCAAACACTTGGGGGACTATACATTATGGAGGACAAAGATGAAGCAAATAAGACTATCAAAAAGTCAAAGCGCGAGCCTGAAGATCCATCTACCCAACAAGTCAAGTGATACGAGCAAAATCAAAAGAGCCAAAGACTCAAAAACACAAAATCCTGATTCAAAAACCTTCGAACAATGTTCAGGTTAAAAGGCAAATATTAGTTACGAGGGAGAAATGCACATCTTTGTACTTATTTAGAAAACTTTTGTAACTAAAAACAGTTATGGATAAAGAACATCATTTTTGTACTCATTCAGAAAACTGTTGTAACTAAAAACAGTTATGAAATCTTTGTACTCATACAGAAAACTGTTACAAACAAAAAACAGTTATTCCCTTGTATTAACTCGAAAAAACTGTTACATAAGGAAACAATTACGAAATACAAGTATATATATCAAACCTCTTAAAAGAAAACAGTTGCAACTTGAGTTTAGACGATAATCAAACACATGTAAAATGTTATGAAAGTTCGACACTAAAACTTTCTTCAGAAACATTGTTAAACATGTGAAAAATTCCTATCTCTCTATTGCATTTTTACACCATTATGAAATTGAGATGTCTTCTTCATTAAGTGCCGATAAAAAAAAAGGGCCCTCTTTCATAAAACCGTACCTACTACGAAAAGTTACGGATAATCTAAGCATTTTATATGCAAAACTCAGAGGTAAAACTTAAACCTCAAAAATGAAGCATGCAAAACAATTAAAGAGTGGAACAAAAACTCAAAACAAAAGTCATACTTGCATTAATATACTAACGACTAAGTAAACTAAGTATTAACTTATACTTAGACATATAAAGTTTATATACATTCAGTTGCCCTTAAGTTGTCATCTGAGGACTTAAAAGGATCCAAACTTACCCCCTATGATACTGGGGGTAACCACCAATTGAAAAAAAAAGAAAAAAAGAGAGGAACACTTCTTAAACTTCTTTAGAAGGGGGATTGACTTCACTAGCAGAGGGAACAAGAGCAGCTGGGGACGAAGAGACTTGAACAGCAGAAGCCTTACCTTCAGGTGAAGAGAGATTCGGACCTTGTTGAGCCTTCTCAATGGCCTCCTTGATTTTTGTAATTTCAGCATTAAGGTCGAAACCCTCTCGGCTCATTCCAGTCAATGTGTCGAGGCGAGAGTTCATATACGCCCAACTAACATCAACAAATGTCCTATCTTCAAGATATTCTCAATCTTTTTCCCATAGCATAACCTCAGCTCTTAGTTCGTCCCTCTCAGCCACAACAACATCATTGGAGGCCCTTAAAAGAGCGAGAGACCTTTCCAGGAATTGAAATTTCTCCAAAGAGTTGCGGAGATCCTCCTGGGTCTGAGTAAGTGATTGCACAAGCTCACCTGCATACTCCTCCTTTTGGTTCAACAAGGCCTTCAAATTCCTGATCTCTTCAGAGGCACGAGACAGTTGCTCCGCAAATGAGGATTCAAGGACGTTCTTATCTTTGCCCGCCTGATCAGAAAATGCTTTCTCCACGGCCAATTCTGCCGTCATGACTCTCACTTGCTGCTCCAAGGTACATTTTTATTATTCTACGGCCTCCATGTCGAGCCTTAAGCTTTCTACTGCTCCTTCTAGTTATCTGCTTCAACACGCCATTCTTTCACTTCCTGCTCTGTGCTAGAAACCCTCTCCATAAGCTCCGTGCCTATAAGATTGATCTACAAAAGAAAGTCAATTAGATATGGTAAATACATGTACAAGAATGAACACAAGAAAATGCATTTTACCTTTAAAGAAGTATGCACGATTTCATTAGCCCATGTAAGGGAACTGTGGTTGTCCAACTTAGCTCTCTCTGTCGGGCCTATCAACGGTTTCAACCACACATCAAGTTGGCCAGACTTTTTAAAGAGACTACCCTCTGCTGGAATTTCTATCATCACCTGCCTCATCTCCCTGCTGGAAGACCCTACTTCTGTAACAGAAGGCACAAAATCAGGTAGAGATGCAGGAGCCACGGGCAAGGAAGTTTGAGGGGCCGAAAAAGCCATGGGAGAGGGAGCAACGACAGGAGAAGGAATAGCCACGGGAGCAGGAGAAACATTTGGAACAGTTGAAGGGAGTTCTCTAAGAGAAGTAGAGAAAACAACCAAGGGAGCTTCATCAGCAACAGGACCAAAGCCTTCACGGAACAAATGGTCAACAGATTCACGCACGGGAGATGGAGTAGCATCCTCGGAGGCAGAAAGTCCAACTTCAGGCACGGAAGGCACAATGACAAGTGTAGACTCGTCATCTGAGACCACCTTCCTTCTACGTGACCTATGGACCAAAGTGCCATCCTCTTCCTCTTCTTCTTCCGAGGTCCTTGACCCACCTGCCTTCCTCTTTGAAGAAGAAGAACTTGAAATGATTTTCTGGGCCTGATCCTGGGACAACTTGGGAACAGACGCGGTAGAAGCTCCACGAGCGGGAAACCCTGTCAAAAGAAAAAGGGTAAAAAGAAACGCTTAAACAAGAAAAGAAGCAAGAATAAAAGCTTCTCTTACCGTGAGTCTTAACTCTCCAACCGTACTTCCCGGAGAAGTACTTCCATGAACGTTCTTCCAACGGAGCGGTTAACAAAAGCTTTTCTACCCAATCTCGGAAACCGGAGACATTCTCAACAGTTCCCATGATTTCTGCAAAAAGAAGAAACAACTACGGTATTAATAAAATATCAAAAGCAAAAGCAAGGAATGTGAGCAAAAATGTACTCACGTGCATGATTCCACTTTCAGGGAAGGGAAGATTTTCTTCACCTACTAAACCAGCAGTAGGCACAACAACATACCGAAGAAACCAACCTCGATCCTTATCATCGTTAGGAGTCACCAACACTCTTTTACTCCAGGTAGCCAAGGTAAAAATTCCTTGACGGAACAACATTGGGGAATAAAGGTGAATAAGATGATTAAAGGTGAATAAGATGATTAAAGGTGAAGGGGACCAAAGCTAAACTAGCTAAACATCTAAGACATGCAACGACTCACCATATAAGAGGACCGACTTATCCTAAACAAATTTTGAAAAATCGACAGAACTCGATGATAACCGGGTCGATGGGGAGGCTTGAACCCTAAGGTAAAGGCATAGGTATAAATAAAAGAATATCCCGTCTTGTAATACGTTATTCTTTGATTAACATTTGGAACGACGATAGGAAAATCAGACTTCCAAAAATAGTCCCTGTGTATAAGAGGAATTAAACCTTCAGTAAGCAGGGTAGGGTACTTATCATCACTATCAAGAGATGACAATGAAGAAAGCTGATCTTTAAGCGCCTGACTATCCCTAGCGAAGGTAAACTCCGCAGGTACTATTTCATCGACCCGCGGTTCACGCAAAGGTTCGTGATGTTCTCTACCTTTGGATGAAGATCTGGAAGCCCTAGCTCTCGGATAAGTTAAAGACCTAGAAGAAGGAGGGGAAGTAATTTGAGAAGAGGAAGAACCCCTTGAAGGAGTAGAACCTAAACTCCTCAACCTACCACCTCTCCGGCTCCGCGTCGGAGCAGAAGAGGGAGTCAAATCTTCTACTTTTATAACTCCCTTAGACTGGTTCGAAGAAGACATATTTACAAAGACAAGGAAAAAGTTCTTTACAAATAAAGAATGAAAGTTAGAAGCTTTTCGTGAAAGTAAAGAAAGGAAAAGGGGTATCTATACTCGAAGACAACCGTCAAAAATGAAAAAAAACAATGATGTGAAAGCCATAATTAAATGTGTCACTTCGTGATCGATGCAGCCGCAAAAAGCCCTAAAAGGCGCTGAACAATTGCAGAACCAACCCGGAGATGACACGTCGCTTAAGCATTAAATGGAAGTGACAAGCGACACCTACGTTCAGAGAAAGATGCAATGTTTCGAGTGAAGCGGCGGCAAAATATTCCCGCCATAAATGAGTATCCACTTACCAAATATTAAGCGATAAATAAATGGTAAGTGGGAGGACTATCTGTATTGGTAAAAAGAGCTTCACACATGTAATAATTCTTGATGACTCAGCCAGTTATGTGGAGCAATGAAAATATGACAGATGGACAAGATTCTATAAAGAGGTACAAAGAAAAGAGGCACGACACAATATACCTACGGGGTAATCAGCTACGGGAAACTCAACCTGGTTGAGACAAGGAAGAGACACGGTCGGAATGAATCCGGACAGAGCTACGGGCAGATTCAGAGATCTTCAATTAATGATCCACACGTTACACAACCTTCACGCAACAGTTACGGTTACTCTTTTTAACGTTACATTAATGTCATAATTAGTCATTAATGTGCGATCATTGCAAAAGGTAGACATTATATTAAGAAATTTCCTATATAAGGGAATAAAATATAACTTGTAAAGGGCATTCGAACTACGATTATAATACATTTTACTTTCTGTGCATCTCATTATTTTCTATTTACTTATTTATTCGCAATTATCATTATTACCTTGGTTATCAGAAACCCACGTTCATCCTAAAAATAGCTTTGGTCAAAGGATCTAATTCTTTGGTTAAACACAGTGATGTGAAAGTCATAATTGAAGTTGTCACTTCGTGATTGATGCACCCACAAAAAGCTCTAAAAGGCGCTGAGTAATTGCATAACCAATCCGGGAACTCCACGTGGCACATGCATTAAATGGAAGTGACAAGCGATGCATACATTCAGAGGTGGATGCAATGGTACGAGTGAAGCGGCGGCAAAATATTCCCGCCATAAATGAGTATCCACTTACCAAATATTAATCGATAAATAAATGGTAAGTGGGGGGGGGAGGGGCTATCTGTATTGGTAAAAATGAGCTTCACACGTGTAACAATTATGATGACTCAGCAATCTATGTGGAGCAATGATAACATGACAACTGGACAAGACTCTTTAAAGAGGTACGAGATAAAGAGGAACGGAATAGCATACTCACGGGATCATCAGATACGGGAACCTCAACCTAATTGGGAAGATAAAGAGACATGGTCTGAATGAATCAAGGCGAAATACAGGGCAAATTCGGGATCTTCAATTAATGAGCCAAACGTTACATAATCTTCACGCAACAATTACAATTAATCATTGTAACGTTACATTAATGCCATTATTAGTCATTAATGCTCAATCACTGAAAAGAGTAGACGTTACATTAAGAAATTCCCTATAAAAGGGAGTAAAATATAACTTGTAAGGACATGTTCGAACCACTATTGAAATATTCTTACTTTCTGCGCATCTTAATTGTTTTCTATTTACGAATTTACTTACAATTATTTCCAGATTCTCTTGGTTATGAGAAACCCGTGTTCTTAAAATAGCTTTGGCAGAGAATCTAATTCTTTGGTTAAACACCTATGTCTTAGGTTGAGGAGTCACTGGACCCGTAAACTTTGGCAAAAATCTTGTATATGTGTATGCCTTGAAAATGATTAATTTAAATCACATGGCACCCTTTACGGTAAAAGCCGTTAGGGGCACTAATTGAACAGAATATTGTGCCTCAGTCGCATTAATTAATTCCTGAGTTCGCCTCTGAACGCAGACCTTATCCCTGCCTTGTGAGGATAGAGAGACTCTTTCCAATAGACTCTCAGCTCAGGAAAGCATAAGTACCACATTAATGAAAAACAACGGAATCTCAATAAAGTGAAAAACGGAATCTCAATAAAGATTAGATTATGAAATTATAATTTCAAGAGTAGTACTATGAGTTCATTGCTACAACTTTAAAAGTCGAAACCATCGGGATCAAATTTTGAACAGCCTCTAAGTATGCATGTGCATACATGGTTTATTAATAACACAATATTAATCCTAAGAAAATATATGTTGGTTGTTTCAATTGATCTGAGCTGTTTTCATGCTCCAAGCAGTCAAATTTGAGATCTCAACATTCTCTGAACCATTGTTGAATACATACAAATGGGTTCCACCATCCACTGCTAAATTAGTTGGATAAACCCTTGCTGTAATGCAAGTTTTTCCTTCTCCACCAAAGCTCTCCACTATTGAGTGATCAATCTACAAAAAGAAAAAACACAATATAAATAATATTCTCATGACATGTCCATTACCTATTCTCACAAAGAAGGGATAAGGTCTGTGTATACACTATCTTCTTCAGATTTTATGGTGCAGGATAATATTGGGAAAACAAGTATTTTTGGGAAGAAGCAGAAAAAAGTAACTTTTTCCCAAAAGCATAAGTTGAAGCAGTTTTGACTTTTCTTCTTACCAAAATACTCTTAACAAAATTTAGTATATAACAAATAACCGTTAAACATAATACTTAGGATATTAACGTATAAATATTTCTAATTATTTTTAGGATAACTTTTTAATATATAGTAACTTTAGGAGTGAATGCTTTTATATTTGTTGAATTTTTAATATATTTAACTTATATCAAAAGAATTTAGTACTTCAAATTTTATTTTATTTTACTTAAATAAAATTAAAAGATTTAGTTATTGCATGTAATAACAAATTTTTGAGATTATTTATTTACTTTTAATATTAACTATTAAGTAAGTCTATTCATGTCTTTATTCGTAATTTGATACGTAAAAGCACTTTCTGAAAAATTTGGCCAAACACAAATTATTGCTCAAAAATACTTTTCAGAGTGATTGTCCAAACACAAACTGCTTCTTTCCGAAAGTACTTTCTCGAAATCGCTTTTGAAAAAATTATTTCTCAAACCTCTTTTGGTGGAAATTATGTTTTCGAGCACTTTTTACTGACAATCAAATATCAAAAGATAGACTTAGTTTATAGAAATTATTTTTTAACGTACCAAAGTCCTTAGTGGCAATTTTTCTTGAACAGGATCCACATTCAAGAAGGCTCCATAAGTAGTTTTGTCATAATCACTAGAAGGCAAGTGTAATGAAGACCTACACAAGGTAGAAAAATGAAAGTTTAATTAAGGAAAAATATATTACAATAATTTGACGAGGAGAAAAATAAAAAAGAGAGATTAAATAAAATGTACCTGCTCTGGTCACTACACATGAGCACTATAAAATTGTTGTTATTTCCTTTGAAAATTCTGAAGAAAATTGCAGTAAATTCTTGCATGTCATCAGATGCCAATACTAGCAATCCAAATGGTCCAATCCCACCTTTTACTGATGCACTTTTTATGCTACAAACTTGTTGTGGATTTGTCCAATTTGCTTCCCATATTTCTGCTTTTTCCAACGTTTTCGCTGCAAAAGAAATTTCTACATCTGCCTGTAAACAGAAGGAAGGCATGGTTTAACTTTTATAATTATTATATGCTGATAAATAGTAGGTTTAGCTCAATGTTCGGTTCATTTTTTTAGTTTATTCGGACAATTTGATAGGCACTTTTTATTTGTAAATAGGCACAAAGTATTCTGTATTCATACGGGGTACAATAAAGGGTTGTATCTTTAGAGATATATATTATAGAGACAATCTACCTTAATATAAGTATTAGTTATTACTGGTTAAATAATGTAAAAAATATGAAAATTAAGTCTCTTTTCCAGATCCTATTTATGAAAATTTACTGAATGTTGTTATTGTTATTGTTGTTGTATGAAAGTTACATCTGCGACATCAAGAAGCAAAATGTAATTAGCATTTAAAAAAAGGAATCACACCCTTATTATTAACAATACATGTAAAATCAATATTTTCACTAGGAAACTGTATCTTTTTTTGTATGCTAAAAATAAATTTGCACAAGTAAAGTAGCATCTTCAATAAGAAAATTCCACCACTCAATAAGAAAAATAAAAGAAAATATCTTTAATAGATAAATTATACCCCATAAATAAATGCAGAATTCGATAAACTACAAGATCCTAAAAATTAAAATCATAGAATAGGACAAGTTTTTATGGAATTTTCAAATTTTGGAAGCTCTTTTTTGGATGTTCTTGCTAAAGATCACAGATAAAATAATAGAATAGAGAAAAAAAATTATAAAAATAATAAACGACAAATAGAAAATTAGGAGATAACCAAAAAGGAAAATTAATGGGACAAAGAAAATAAAAAGCACAACAAAAAGGAAGAGTAAGACAACATTCAAGTTAAATTCGAACTTCAATTTTACATACGAGAAATTTTTTCAAAAACATCTACCAACCGTGTCACCTTTTTACCTAATTTGCGATAAGGGCAGGATCAATTAACCTAGTTTAAATTTCTTTTTACATAAATATATAATAATCTACCAACCTAGCGGGTGCCATACCACCCCAAAAGGGTGGATCCGTTCCTAATTGTCGTGGGTAACCTCCTTTATTTTTTTAGGTAACTAATTCAGGTTTTTATGAACAACTTTTGTTTATCTTATAGGTAACTTGATGTGTAAAAGTTCTTTTGCACCGTAAACTAAACTTAAATAAAAAATATGATACGTAAAAGATAATAACAAACCAATTATAACAGGTTAAAAAAACACTTCACTACACAAAGCATCATGTATTCATACATAAAAGGCCGTGCCTTTATAGGTATATATGATATAGATAATTACTTTAATACAAGCATTAGTTATTGTTGGTAAAAATAATAATAAAAAATATTACGTCAACTTAAACAATTAAATTACCTGTGTAGCTGTAACTCGGGATATTTCACGTACTGATCCAGCCATAAGCACAGTGGTACCTTCAACAACTGGATTATTAATTCGAAGTTTTTCAATTTCAACAATTGGCCATTGCAACAACTGATTTCCAGATTTCTGAAGCCAAATTCTTCTAGGAATTCCTTGAAGACCAGCCCAACCTCTAATACTATTTATTTCAAGATTATTTACTGATTCATTTACCCATCCAAATAAAATCCTCCTATTAGTAGAACTATCAAAAAATGTTTTTGAAGCATAATATTTCCCATAATCATATCTAAACCCTAATCCAATATCCAAGGATTCATTATCTGGGATAAAAATATCTTTATTTGGATTATATATTCCAATTGTATAATAATCAGAATTTGCTACACTTACTTTGAATACATGTTTTACATTTGGACCCATAATTGAAGTGTCTAAACCAATTTGACTAATTGTTGAAACTGGGAAAAAATCAGGACATTCCCACATTCCAGAATTGTTTAAAAAATGCAAAGGTTTTTCAGTTTGAATCCAATCAATAAAATTCTTGCTTTTGTATAATAAACCAATTCCTGTGTTATTTTTTATATTTCCAATTACCATTCTCCAATTACCATCTGTAGGATTTAACCATGCAGTAGTTGGGTCTCTGAAATTTTGACCATCAATTTTATTCACTGAATTAGGTGTTATTAGTGGATTATAAGGTGATTTTACCCATTCTATAAGGTAAGGGTCCAATAAATTTTTGGGCACGGCTAGATTTTGAACTTGGATATCGGAGAAGTCTACTCCAGTATAGAGAATTGCCGGTTTTCCACCGGAGAGAATTGTTGTAGAACCTGAAAATAATTACATCAATTAAGCCTCAATTCCAAACAGGTCCAAGTCCACTATATAAATCTGACCAATCATGCTGCTTCATTTTTCNAATAATAATAATAATAATAATAATAATAATAATAATAATAATAATAATAATAATAATAATAATAATAATAATAATAATAATAATAATAATAATAATAATAATAATAATAATAATAATAATAATAATAATAATAATAATAATAATAATAATAATAATAATAATAATAATAATAATAATAATAATAATAATAATAATAATAATAATAATAATAATAATAATAATAATAATAATAATAATAATAATAATAATAATAATAATAATAATAATAATAATAATAATAATAATACAACAACATCAACAACATATCTAGTATTATCCTACACCGTGGGGTCTGGGGAGGATAGCGTGTACGCAGACCCCTACCTTGTGAGGATAGAGAGGCTGTTTCCAATAGACCCTCGACTTAGGAAAGCATAAGCATCACATTAATAAAAATATAGACAAGAAGGAACAGTACCAAAAAGCGATATAAAAAGAAGAATAAAAACAACAAGATAGTAAAAGAATCTACTACCAACAAGAAGTGAGACTACGTGCCAACAGTAGCGGAGCCAGAATTTTCATCAAGAGGTGTCAAAAAATAAATAATTAGCTACATCGAAAAGTTAAGGGGAGTCGGTGTATAGTAAATATGCATAAACTATAAAAAATAATATTATCTAGCAATATAGTGTAATTTTTCGGGAAAGGGGTGTCGCTGACGCCCCTTGGTTCAATGTGGCTCCGCCAAACTGCGTGTCAATACTACTGTTATGAACACTCTAAAAAACCTACTCTATTATCCTAATCCTCGGCCTCCATACCTTCCTATCAAAGGATATGTGTCTCAGTCAACTAAAATTGCGTCATGTCTTGCCTAATTACCTCTCTCCTA
>MDKH01215959.1:0-17490 GCA_005239495.1 Nicotiana undulata | reverse complement strand
CCCCCCCTACTACCCTGTGCGAACGCACACCCCCAACCGTGATTGCACTGCCCCAGCCCCCATACTCTGTGCGGTCTCACCTCATTACCCGCGATCGCACAGTTGCCCAGCCCAGCTAATATAAATACTTGTTAAAAACGGGCAGAGCCCTTTCTTCTCCAATTTTTTGAGGTTCCAGCCCTAAAAACGAGTTTTCTTCAACAATCTTCATCCCCAATTCATAGGTAATCAATTCTAAACCTTGTTCTTTCAATTTCTTACTATTTTGCATCACTTTTAAAGCAAAAACAAAGAATTTTCATGGTAAAAATCTAGGATTTGGGTAAAATTAGGGAGTTTTGTAAAAATTGAATTTTTATATAAATTTAAGGTCGGATTTCAAAACTAATAGCATATTTGGGTTCGTGGGTGAATGGGTAAACGTAATTTGGTCCGAACCCCGAGTTTAGACCAAGCGGGCCCGGGGTCGGGTTGTCACTTTTTTTAGAAAACTTAGGAAAAATTATATTTTTCAATAAAGCTAGTTCCTTTAGCATTAATTAATGATATTAAGTTAATTTTGATTAGATTCGAGCAAGTTAGAGGTGAATTCAAAAGGAAAAGCAATAATTGAGCAGTGAGTGGTATGCGGAATTGAGGTAAGTGTTTGGTCTAACTTTGGCTTGAGGGAATAAGACTCCCCACTTGTTTGTTATGTGAAATGCATGGGCGTGGTGTATAGGTGTGGTGACGAGTATCTATGCACCACCCAAATTGGTTGATAAGCATGATCCCCCTTCCTGTTCCCCACTTATTTGATCATCGTCTTAACTGTTATATGTTCATTATTATTTCTATGACTATTTGGCCGTGTTGAATTGTTGTTAGTTATTGTTGTGACTATTTGGAAAGAGTATTAGTTGTTTGAGCTGGTTTTCTTGTGATATGAACATGGTTGAGAGGTTGGTATTGTTTTTACGAAATAAAGGTATATATTTTGATATTTCTATTGGTTTCATGGTTGAGAGGTTATTGATGAAGTTATGAGAAAAATGTAGTTCATTATTTATAATTGTTGAGACAAAAGTATTGTGAAAGGCCTGGCCTAAATTGTGAAATTTTGAATAAATTGATATGATATGTCTGGTGG
Organism: Nicotiana undulata; assembly: GCA_005239495.1. Taxonomy (NCBI): domain Eukaryota; kingdom Viridiplantae; phylum Streptophyta; class Magnoliopsida; order Solanales; family Solanaceae; genus Nicotiana; species Nicotiana undulata. The sequence continues at coordinate 16,361 of MDKH01215959.1, read as the reverse complement.
GAGCGAGTTGTACGCCGCAACAAGGAGTGATAAGGGTGGACAGGTGGGATCGGGTTGCACGCCGCAACAGGAGTAATAAGGGTGATATTTTAGGGAGGAGTAATAAGGAAGGACAGGTGGGAGCGGGTTGCACGCCGCAACAAGGAGCGATAAGGGAGGACATTTACATTTTACTGATTTTTTTTAAGAAAAAGAAAATAAAAGGTTTGAAAAGATAAAATGTCTATTTTACTACTCTTTAAATATTTCATTACTATTTTTATTCAAAGTTAAAGTTTGGATCTTTGATGAGTTATTTGAGAATTGGTTATAGCTGAGTTATTTTATTTTGTTGCAGCACTTTTTCATTTATTTGTTTAGACCTCTTTCCGGCTTTATTATTTATTGTTGTTATCGACTATATTGTTGAAGCCTGACTTAGCCTCGTCACTACTTCGCCGAGGTTAGGCTCGGCACTTACTCAGTACATGGGGTCGGTTGTACTTATACTACACTCTGTGCTCTTTTGCACAGATCCAGGTTCTAGTCAGCAGTAGAGGACTTCGGGATGACCATCGATTCATTTGGAGACACGAGGTACATCTGCCGGTGTTCGCAGATTCCAAGAGTCTTCTCCTATATCTACATACACTGTTTTATTTTATTCATAATAGTTACACTATTTCTTTCAGCCATTATTTGTAGTATTCTTTAGTAGTTCGTGGATTGTGACACCAGACCCTGGGGTAGTCTTAGAGTTATTATTATAATTAGTTCGTGGTTCGTTTCCTTTAATTGGGCATTTTCATTATTCTATTTTATTGTTGTTGGGAATTACCCTAATTAAGTCCTTTTAAAATTGAGCTAATGCTGAAGTAATTAATTTAGGAAATAAATCAAGCGATTTCTAACATTGGCTTGCCTAGAAAGTGTGGTGTTAGGCGCCATCACGGTCCATAGGTTGGGAATTTGGGTCGTGACATCGTTCTCCCCGTCCTCCACAAAATGACCCTTCTCATTACCGTCTTGTTAATGAAGATTCATCAGACGGTGATGATAATGATGTTGAACAAAACAGTCCTTAGTTACTTTTATATACTTTGAACTAGGCAATAGAACCGATTTTCGAATGGGCTTGCAATAAGCGTTAACTTAGTTTTGTTAGTTTAATGTGTTAGTACTATTTAACTTTATACTTTGATGGTTTTAATGTTGTTGTTAATTTTGTTGTTGTGTTGTTGTTATTGTTGTTGTGTTGTTGTTATTGTTGTTGTGTTGTTGTTGTTGGTATTGTTGTTGTTGTTGCTTGTAATAGGATTTGGTATGCTGGCAGGTGGTGTAGCTTCCAAAACAGGCAGTTTTTGCCAAAATAATACCCAGAAAAGCGACCAACTTTGGTCACTTTTCTTTTTTTTATAAATAATTCTGGGCAATAGCGACCAAGGTTGGTCGCTAATTAACCCAGATTTCCAGAATAGCGACCAACTTTGGTCGCTATTCTTTTCAAAAAAAAAGAATTTGGAAATTAGCGACCAATGTTGGTCGCTTATGTATTAAAAAAATCTTGAAATTAACGACCAATTTTGGTCGCTTTTGTTAAAAAACAATTTTAAAAAAAGCGACCAACTTTGGTCACTACTTTCCAGATTTTAAATATAATATTTGGTTTACAGACCAAAGTTGGTCGCTATAGTTTGTATATTAATAAATAAATAACGTAATTTAAATATAGAGACCAACTTTGGTCGCTAAATTTATATTATTAAAATATTAAAGTGACCAAAGTTGGTCTCTATATTTAAATTACGTTATTTATTTATTAATATACAAACTATAGCGACCAACTTTGGTCACTTTAATATTTTAATAATATAAAGTTAGCGACCAAAGTTGGTCTCTATATTTGATACCCGGAATATTTGGTCCTTTTACCTTAGAGACCAAAGTCGACTGCTAATTAGCGACCAACTTTGGTCTCTAAGGTAAAAGGACCAACAAAATAGCGACCAAGCCAGTTTGGACGCTTTTTGGTCGCCTTTTCACTATTTAGCGACCAACTTTGGTCGCTTTTTCCCGGATTTTTAGTAGTGTCTCTGCTCTGCGACTCAGGGCATCGGCCACTACATTGGCCTTCCCCGGATGATATAGAATAGTGAGGTCATAATCCTTGAGAAGCTCTAATCACCTCCTCTGACGCAAATTCAAGTCCTTCTGCTCAACAGATAGTGCAAACTACGATGGTCGGTGAAAATCTCACACTGCACCCCATACAAATAATAGCGCCAAATCTTCAAGGCATGAACAATGGCAGCTAACTCAAGATTTTGCACTGGATAATTCTTCTCGTGCACCTTCAACTGCCTAGACGCGTAGGCAATCACCCTACTGCCCTGCATCAACACCGCTCCCAAACCAACTCTAGAAGCATCACAATAGACTGTATAAGAACCCAAACCAGTAGGCAAAACCAATACCGGAGTTGTGGTCAATGCTGACTTGAGCTTCTGAAAGCTCTCCTCACACTCATCGGACCATCTGAATGGAGCACCCTTCTGGGTTAATGTGGTCAAGGGTGAAGCAATAAAAGATAACCATTCCACAAAGCGATGGTAATATCCCGCCAAACCAAGGAAACTCCTAATCTCTGTAGCTGAGGACGGTCTGGGCCAACTCTGCACCGCCTCAATCTTCTTCGGATCAACCTGAATACAATAACAAAAGAATCAAGGTAAGGCTGAAACATGATGTTCATCAAATGCATGAACGCGACTGGGGCATTGGTCAACACATATGACATAACCAGAAACTCATAATGACCATATCTGGTCCTGAAAGCAGTCTTCGGAATGTCAGAATACCGAATCTTCAACTGGTGATACCTGGACCTCAAGTCAATCTTGGAGAACACTCTAGCTCCCTGAAGTTGGTCAAACAAGTCATCAATATGGGGAAAAGGATACCGGTTCTTCACCGTAACCTTTTTCAGTTGCCGATAATCAATACACATGCGCATAGAGCCATCCTTCTTCTTCCCGAACAACACCGGCGCACCCCAAAGTGACACACTAGGCCGAATGAACCCTTTATCTAGGAGTTCCTGAAGTTGTTCTTTCAATTCCTTCAACTCTGCTGGTGCCATATGATAAGGTGGAGTAGAGATAGGCTGGGTGCCTGGCACCAAGTCAATACCAAAATCAATATCCCTGTCAGGTGACATGCCTGTCAGGTTTGCAGGGAATATGTCCGAAAAATCACGGACCACGGGAACAGAATCGACAGAAGGAGTCTCACTACTAACATCCCTCAAAAAGCCAGATAAGATTCACATCCCTTCTCAACCATACGTTGAGCCTTCAAGTAAGAAATCACCCTGCTAGGCATATACTCAATAGACCCTCTCCACTCAACTCTCGGAACACCAGGCATAGCCAAGGTCACAGTCTTAGCGTGAAAATCAAGAATAGCATGACATAGAGATAGCCAATCCATGCCTAGTATCACATCAAACTCAACCATGCTGAGTAACAATATGTCTACTCGGGTCTCCAAACCCCAATAGATATCACACACAACCGATACACATGGTCTACAACAATAGTATCGCCCACCGGAGTCGACACGTGAACAGACGTAACTAAAGACTCACGGGGCATATCCAGAGAGTGACCAAAATATGACGAAACATAAGAGTATGTGGAACCAGGGTCAAATAAAGCCAAAGCATCTCGATGACAGAATGAGATAATACATGTAATCACTGCATCAGAGGCCATAGAATCAGGCCTAGATGGGAGTGCATAGATACGTGGCTGACCTCCACCTGCTCTACCTCCCCCTCGAGGGCGGCCTCTAGCTGACTGACCACCACCCCCGACTGCCTGGGTGGGTGGTGAAGTGACTGGGTATGATGTCGAGGGCTGACCCCTCTGCTGAGACGAGCTACCAGGACGATGAGGACACTACCTCCACACATGTCCAAACTCTCCACACTCAAAGCAACTACCTGGAGCTAGAGATGGGGACTGAAGGGAACCCCTGCCACCAGGATAGCTACCGGATGAACTGTGCATAGAAGAACCCTGGAATGATGATGCTCTGGAGGAACTCTGAGCTGGAAGGGCACTAAAGGAAGAATGGTCCGGATGAGAGCTACGGGGACCCTGCCTCGAAGATGTGCCACTATAGGCTGGGCGAACTGGCTGAGGAGGTATAAATGGACGACCCCTACCGTGCTGAAACTGCTCTCTGGAAGGAGCACCACTGAAGCTACCTGATCCCCGAGGCCTCTTGGCCTCCCTCTCCTCTCGTTTCTGCCTGTGAACCGACTCAATATCCCGAGCAATGTCAACAACCTACTCGAATATGGCACCTGACACCCTCTCCCTAGTCATCAAAATCCGGAGCTGATACGTGAGGCCATCTACAAACCTCCTGATCCTCCCTCTATCAGTAGGGACTAACTCAGTAGCATGCCGAGCCAACTCAGAAAACCGCATCTCGTACTGAGTAACTGACAACTCTTCCTGGCGCAGTTGCCCAAACTGCCTGTGTTGCTCCTCCCTGTGGGACTAAGGAACATACTTATCCAGAAAGATAGTGGAGAACTGCTGCCAGGTGAGGGGTGCTGAACCAACAGGCCTACGCCTCTCTAAAGACTCCTACCAAGTAAAAGCAGCACCAGAAAACTGGAAAGTAGCAAATGCGACCCCACTGGTCTACAGGATCCCAGCGGTGCGAAGTATCCTCTGACACCTATCTATAAAACCTTGGGCATCCTCTCCCTCTAAGACACTGAAAGTCAGAAGCTGAAGTCTGCTGAACCTCTCCAGCCTGCGCTGCTCATTCTCGGGCATGGCTGGAACAACATAGTCCTTAACTGGGCAACCGGCTGGGCTGTGACTGCCCCCGGTGTCTGCAGGCCCTGTTCAACCTGCTCAGGTGTCCGGGCAGCTGGAGTCTGAGTGCCTCCCCCGGCCTGAGATGTAGTGGCAGTAGAAGACATAGCAACTGCCTGAGCCAAACTGGTACATACTGTCAAGATCTGAGCCAGGGTCTCCTGAACACCCAGAATGACAATGGGCACTACCGGTGCCTGAGCTTGTCCCGCTGGAGCACCCGCGGCGAGAACCTGATCCTGAATAGTAGGGGGATCCACTCGTACTGTCCCGGCTGTTGTACGGGCTGATCCCCTAACTCTACTACGGCCTCGACCTCTCGTGGGTCCAGCTGGTGTCTGGTCACCCTGATCCGTAGCGCGTGTCCTCACCATCTGTGAGAGAATGAAACAACATGAGTTTAGATTTCCAGAATCAATAGAATGGAACGACAGAGTTCAAGGAAATGATATTTTTCCTAAGAGTTCTGTAGCCTCGCGAAGATAAGTACATATGTCTATGTACCGATCCGCAAGACTCTACTAAACCTGCTCATGACCGTTGAATCCTATGTAACCTAGAACTCTGATACCAACTTGTCACGACTCCAAATCCTAACTGGTCGTGATGGCGCCTATCGTGGAACTAGGCTAGACACTATTACATAATTACACATTTCCTTTAGCAAAATTTTCCCAAATCATTAATAATTCTTCATAACAAGTATGTCATTTTCTAAACCTTTGACAAAACATAATTAAGGTAGCAGTCTATAATCATTTTCCCAGGACTAGAGTCAACAGATCACGAGCATCTAAGAGTAATACTAATACTACTAATGTCATAATACAATGGCTCAAAACAAAATACTAATTACGAAATGAGGAAAGGGAAATCGAGAAGTTGTGGAAGCTGGGCAGCTACCTCAAAATCCCGAATGTTGACGCCGTACGGACTCAGATGGCTACTGCTCAAAACAAGTGTTGGATCTGCACACAGAGGTGCAGGGAGTAACGATGAGTACGCCAACTCAGTAGTAATGAAACTAAATCAAGTCTGATGGTAAGAAACACACAGTAACAAAACATCAATTCACAAATAATAAAATACTGAGTTCTAGCAGTGAAAACATTTAGGCATTATCTTTAAATCCAGTTTTCCGTAAAAATCCTTTGAACAAGTACGATTCCCAATGTTTATCAATAAAATACCCAAGAATCTCTGTATAAAATAAAGTGAATCATAACCAATTACTCAAGTAAAAAGATCATCATTTAACCGCACCTTGGGCCAAATCATCACTCATAATCAGTCGCTCACCACCTCACCATCACTCAGTAAAATTCACTCAGCACCTCACAGACACTCATACCTCCCAATCACTGGTCACTGGTCACTCGGCACTCACACTCAGTAGGTACCTACGCTCACTGGGGGTGTACAGACTCCGGAGGGGCTCCTACAGCCCAAGCGCTATAAATAGCCAAATCATGGCATCAATAACTTCTGCACTCGGCCTCTCTCATATCATAAATATCCTCACAGTATTGGCTCTCGGCCTCACTCAGTCAGACACTCTCAGAATGTCACTCGGGCCATAAATAAACAGGGTTCTCGACCCAAAATAGTATTTTATTTCATGAATAATAATACAATTCTGAGTGTCAAAACAGTTCACAAGTGTGACTGAGTATAAATCATGGTTACTACGTGAGAAATATCAGAAAATATCCCCCAAGGGGTTAAAACAGATCGGCACGAGGCCCCAAACATGGCTTACAGCCCCAAATATATCAAAAACATAGAAATACTATTTATCATATGATTTAAAAGCAGTTTCGCAACTCAATAGTTGCCTCAAAAGGAACAAATTTCCAAACTTCCCAATTTGTGCACGCCACACACTCGTCATCCAGTGTGTATGTCACTCAAAAATAGTGAAAGGATGTTAAGTCCAGGGTTTCATACCCTCAAGATGGGATTTAAAGTCATTACTTACCTCAAACTAGTCCAAAGAACTACTCCGCAATACTCTTGTCCCTCGAATCGGCTCGCGAATGCTCCGAATCTATCAAAATCAGATTTATCACATCAAAATACGCTAGGGGTATGAAACTCAATCGAGAATTATCAACATTAGGCACAATTCCCGAAATTGGCCAAAACGCGACCCCTGGGCTCACGTCTCGGAACACGATAAAATCTACACCATAACTATCCTCACCCTCTCGCGAGTCTATACATATAAAGAACACTGAAATCGGAGTTCAAATGACCCCTCAAATCCCCATTTGAAGGTCTCTTAACCTTAAGCCCTAATTATCCCTTTTTACACTGATTTTCCCCAAATTAACACCACTAATTAGGTCCTTAATCACATATAATCGAGTTATGAAGTCCAAAAACTTTACCTCAATGAAGAACGATCGTTTTCCTCTTCAAAAACCCTCCAAAAGCTCGAAATCGGTATGAACAATGGTGAAAAGAAGACCAAAACTCGCTAAGTCCTCTTTATATACTCTCTGCCCAGGCTTTTCGCACCTGCGGTCCTATTTCTTGCACCTGCGCTCAAAGCTACCGCACCTCTGGTTTTTCATTAAATCGCTCAATCTCGCACCTGCGGCCCAGGTGTCGCACCTGCGGCTCGCAGATGCGCCCCAACATCCGTTTATGTGGTTTTTCCCCCACATGGGCCTCACCGCACCTGCGACCTTCCTGGCCACTCCTGCGGTCCTATATTCGCAAGTGCGGAAATGACAGCACCAGCAACTTCAGCAGCAGCAAAAACATTCCAAACTCCCCGTTGACCACTCAAAACCATCCCGAGCCCCTCGGGGCCCCAACCAAAAATACCAACAAGTCATAAATGATCATCCAAGCTTAGTCGCACCCTCGGAACATCCAAACTAACATCAAAACACCAAAATCGCATCAAATTCAAGCCTATGAACTTTGAAATTCCTAAATTCCACAAACGATGCCGAAACCATCCAAAACACCTCTGATTGACCTAAAATGCATGGGCGGCTTTCCAGCCATGCCCCATGACCCTTTGGACGCGTCCCATGGCGTCCTAGCAAGCCTCCCAACGCCTAGCGCCACGGACGACCCCGTGGTCTTGGCCGCACCAAGTGACAAGCGCGCATGTGCCTCTGTCGCCCCACCAATTTCCTTCGCTAGCCCCCAGCCGCAAGCAGCTGCCAACAGCGCCGCGCGCGTAGACAATGCCGCGCGCGTAGATCGTGATGCCTTAGACAAAGTTGCTGCCAACAGGCCTGTTTCTACCTTTGTAGAAAATTAAGTCCTTTTCTCTGTAAATATAGAGTAACTTTATTCCATGTACTTTCATTATGTTTCTCTAGCGTAGTTTAGTCTACTCATGTAACATTGGTTTATTTTTTTTAAGCATTATTAGGGGGTATCAAGCATTCAAAACTTTCTAGCAAGCAATTCTCTATGCTGGTGTCTCTACCCCTCGACACCGCGTTGCCTTCTTTTGTAATAGCTTTCATTATTGCAATCAAACTTTTATTCAATTCTCATTACTGTTCTCTCAAATTAGTGGCATTGATTTTCCCACACGGCACTAACAATCTCGTCTAGCGTGTGGCGGGGACCTCACTTGGCGGACAGTAACCACCCTGACATCGGTTTCTTAGCCTTACGTCGTCGTTCCAAAGAATCTCAGGAAGGCGCCGCGTAACAGTATATGTACTTTGTTATAACAAGAAAGTGGACAAATATTGATCATGTGTTACAAGAAATTTTTATTTTATAATTCAAAATTTTCATTCTTTTCAATTCCTAAACCTGGTAATTCATTTTGTTCTCGTCTTGTTCTTTTCAGTTTTTGGTATCCAAAACTTACTTAGTTTACAAGGTAATAGATATTCAAACTATTCAAAAATCTTATTGTTTTTATGCGTAATTGTTTATTCAACTATTTTTTTAATATTATTTTGCAAATACATGACTTTGCATACACGTGCAATACATGTGCCGAGAAACTAGTTTTATTATAAGCAGTTTAATCATTATTTGTCGCACTCCTTTTAGTTCTTCCATTTTTTAAACAGTTATATTTTCTAAATTTTAGTTTCTAATCACATTGGACAAAATTGTAATTTAATTTGTTTAATATTTAAAACTTTTAAAATTAACTAAATTTTGGTTAATAAATTTTTTGTTATTTGAATTATGTTGAAAGTCCTAATACTGTATTTAGAAATTGAAAATCGAGCATATTTCTACTAATAAACATGGTTGTATAAATTTCACATTCATATATAATCAAAATGGTATATGCAGAATTTTGTCATGCAATTTCAAACTGGTTCTTGATATTCAACGTTTTAGTAATGAACTAAGACAAAATATCGGTAATATATCAATTTCCAATTTAAAACAAGGTGTCATGACCCGAATTCCTGCTCAGGTCGTGATGGCGCCCAACACCGGAGTTAGGCAAGCCAACATTAGTTCACTACCGAAATTACTTCACTTAGTTGGATAATTAAGTACTTGCCAAATTTTAGTTAGGAAATAATTTAACGAAAACAGTCAAGTGATGCAACTTGATTAAATAAAACTCAAAAGATCGTTTGCCAACATATAAGGTATAGCAAAATACTAAGAAAACCCAACTACGTGTGCCAAGACCTAGTGTCACAAGTCCACAGGCGACTAGTGGAATATAAAAAATAGACAACATAAATGTACGACTGTCTGAAGGGGGTAGACAGAAATATCCAAAAATAATAGAAACTCCATAGTGCTGCTGAGGAACGCAAGGAAGAGCAGCTCACCGTGTAGTCTAATCCTTATGGTACCCTCAAGATCGCGCTCCGGTATGATAACCAGATGCACCTGCCTCAGAACCTGTACAATTAAGTACAGAAGCGTAGCATGAGTACATATAAACAAATATGTACCCAGTAAGTATCTCGTCTAAACTCGAAGAAGTAAGGACGAGAGGTAAACGTGATACTTACTAGGGTCAATAACCAATAATATAATTTAATAAGTCTAGACAGGAATAGTAGTCATGCAGATCACTAAGGCATGAAGTATCAAGTACATAAAACTGCAATTTATTTTCATGAGTCAAATGGCAATTATCACAAAAATCCCAAGTTCCCCTTCCACAGGAAGCAATTTATTTAACAATAATAATAACAAGACTCTCAGACAAATACATAGCACATAGCATGCCGAAGCGTACGGCCGAAGCGACGCAAAAATAAATGTGCACTGCCGAGGGTCGAGCGGCACGAACCATAGATGCATCTATTACCCCGCTCGTGAATCGATTATGCGACGCGGTGGACATAAATATAAGGCTATCCCGCTCACGAATCATACATGCAACGTGGGTGCTCGTACACAGAATCATCAGGGAATTCAGGAATTTATCATGGATTATACTTGAAATAAGAGATTTGAGCACTTAAACTTACCCATAACTTCTATTATCCTCATGTCAATTTCAAAGATAATAAGCAACTGGGAACACATATAAAGATACAGGTAAGGCACATAAAGGCATGCTTGGGAAATCCTAAATTCTACCCGACATAACATAGTAGTAGCTACGCACGGGCTCTCGTCACTTTGCGCGTGTGTGGCCCCCGCAAATAAGGTTAATTTAATCATTTGCATTTACCTATGGGGACAATTCCCTCTTACAAGGTTGGAAAGGAGACTCACCTCGTGTTGAACCTACTTCTCGAACCAAGAACGAGCCCGAAACTCCAAACTTTACACCCGAGGACTCGAAACTAGTCAAATATTATATAAATACGTTAATATACACTCAAAAGTATGACATTCTCTTACTAGTTTAGCTAATTCATCATTCTTGAAAAAATCTCAAAATTCACCCTCGAGCCCACACGCTCGAATTTCGGAACTTTTCGAAGAAAACACTCACCCATAGCCTAAGGATCATTAATATATAGTTTTGCATGGTTTCATGGTAGAAAAGTGGTGAAATTCTCTAAAGTTCATCAACCCTAGGTTTCCTCTCTAACTCCTTTGATTTGCACTAATTGGGTGTTAATTTACCTAAGATTTGATGTAATAAACCAACATTTAAATGAAAATTACTTACCTCTTAGTAGTTAGGCCGAATACCCTCTTGTGAGCTCTCAAAATCGCCTAAGGTAGAGAAGAAAATGGTGAAAAATGGTTAAGTCCCGTGTTAAATGAGCTCACTGCCTTCAGTGATCTCGCACCTGCGGCTCGAGGACCGCACCTGCGGTCTCGCACCTGCGGAAGGATTTCCGCACCAGCGGATCCGCTCCTGCGGAGAAAGGTCCGCACCTGCGGTTTTGAACCATCTCCCTTGGGGCCGCACCTGCGAGGCCTCGACCGCAGGGGCGGTCTCGCACCTGCGATCACACTAGACCTGGTGCACCAGCAGCTGAAACTGGTGGTTTTTGGCCCCGTTTGGTGTCCGGGAGGCACCTGGGCCCACCCGAACCCCCGTGCAATTATACCAACAAGTCCTAAATCATATTACGGACTCGCTCGAGCCTTCGAAACACCCAAAACAACGCTAAAACTCAGAATCACCCCTCAAAACCCCTAGAATCAAACTTAAGAAAATTCAAGTTCTCGAATTCAGTTTCAATGCGCCGAACTGACCTATACTACTCGGAATGACACCAAATTTTGCAGGCAAGTTATAAATGACATAACGGAACTATTCCCGGTCTCGGAATTCCGTTCGGACCTAGATAGCACAAAAACACATTCCAAACCAAATTATGAACTTGAGGAAACTCTATTTCGCTATTTGGTGTCGAAACGCTCCCGGGTCATCCAAAACCCATTTCGGACATACGCACAAGTCCGAAATCATCATACGAAACTACTGAAACCGTCGAAACTCGATTCCGAGATCGTTTGCTAAAAATGTTGACCGAAGTCAAACTTGGCCAAAAAGGCCAACCTTAGTCCATCTCCAACTTTAACACCAAATTTTACACTAAATTTCACATCAAAATGGTGCAACACCAAATTTGCTCCAACCATTACACTATATTTTACACCAAAAAAGAATATTCTTTTTCATATTATTCTCTCTCTTCTATATTATATTATTATCTTCTATTTAAATTTTATTTTTTATTTCCTTCAAACAAATTCCTTCTTTTTTCTTTTCTCCATATTCATCACATATAATTCACATTCACCACTTATATAATTATTTATTACAAAATTATTTTAAAGGATAAATCAACTAAAAGTGAAATCAATGGTGCACCTGGAAATAACATGCCGGATTATTAAACTTATGTTTTATGTTTTTAATGTAATTTCAATTTTAATCTATCCTCCTTTTGATGTACTTTTAATGTTAATGTATTTTTATTTTATGTATTGTTATTTTTTTATATATATATTTTAGTTTTCACTTTTCAATTTTAGCAACATTAGATATCTTACATTTGCATATTTTATTTTTAAATAATTGTTATATTTCTTTTTATACAATTATAATAATAATAGAATTAACTTTTAATTTTATATAAATATAATATATACAAAAATTAATATATCAAAATTATAAAGATCTTAATATAAAAATTAATTATATACATAATATATGATAAATTAAAAGTAAAAAAATATAAAAATAAATAAAATAATACTAAATCAAATTTGGTGTTGATGAATAGTGTTGCACCAAATTTGGTGCAACACTATTCACACTCTATAATGGTGCAAGATTTGATGTTGAGTTGAAGCAAAAAAATACTAAATTTTGATGAAATATAAATTTGGTGCAAACAATAGTGCAAGGTTGGAGATGGCCTTAAGGAACTAAGTGTTCCTATACTGCTCTAAACGCTTCTGAATCCTGAACCACCCGTCCCCGCAAGTCATAAGCCACTATACGCCGCTACGGGAAGTCTTATTTAGGGGAACGTGGTTCGACTACGCAAAACGACCGGTCAGGTCGTTACACAAGGAGTTAACTCTTTAATTTCAAGATTTTTTTTTTTTTTTGAGAACTTAAGTTTTTCCCAATATTTAGGAGATCTAGATCTACCAAATTTTGTAACATTAAATTCTTCCTTTTTGAATTATATATAATAAGTCCTATTATATTATATCTATTGCGTAAAATCTTTTCCTTATTTTATGTAACACAATAATTTTATAAAAGACAAGTAATATCATAAAATAACAAATCCATGGTAAGAAGTAAAAAGTAGCTATTACTTGGTGTAGGTTTGAATTATTTTTTTTGTTATAAAAGTATAACCAATTAAATCTATATAGGTAAAAATAAAATAAAATAGAAAAAAACTAAGTAGTAAACTATTACTAATGTTGACACTTATTCAGTTGTTCTTACTCTTAATTCTAGATTTTAATATGTCATAGAGTTAATACTCATAAATTTTTATATAATTTAATTATCAGAGTAAGAGTATAAAAGAAACGTACAGAAAGATTTTTTTGTGAAAGGTATAAGCATGTACATTATCTTTTAATTAATCACTTCTTCTATGAAATGTATGTAAATACATATTCTAATAAATACTATAATTAGGTATAAGATAACCCAACAATTACGATTATTAAACTCTTTAGTTCAACCGCAAGTTGAAGAAATATTTTCGAAATAACACATAACAATTGCATATCAGAAAACATAAGTTGATATGATTTTAGGTACGTTTTTCGTTTTCTATTGTTCCTCTCAAATTATGTTTATTGCTTTAATTCTCCCTCTGTTATTTTCTTCCACATATAATATGAACAAAGCAAAAAATTATTTAGAAATCAAATCTCTCAAATAATAAACTCTTATACAACCGGAAATGTATCTAAAAACTATCAAATTTTTTTGTTTACGTCAATACTTGTATGTTGAATATCTCTAGAGAACTTATGTGACATACAAAGTCAATCATTATTATTTACAAGAACTTAAACATTAATTTTTAATTTATATATAATACAAACATAATTTTGAATATAATTATTACGTGATCCTTTAAAATTTTGACTTTCTGGAGATTGGATGCACGCGCAATGCATGTGGAAAGAGATTAGTATATAAAATTGGTGAAAACACTCCGGACATAGATAAACAAATAAGTAACGAGAAATATCCAAAATGAGTAAAAGTATCCATCGTCCAATACATTGATTTTATGTACTTCAGATGTGCATTGAATTTCTAGATCAAGCACGTCGTATGTATTTGGCCTAATTTGAACTCAAGGTTTTTCTTATCGTGCATATTCACTGATTAATTCTTGACGAAATACTTATATCACTGCATGATTTCAAGGCTACAACACTCAACACATCTATGATTTTATTTGAAATCTAAATATAATATCTTATATACCTTTTTCATTGTTTCTTTTCTTAACTCATATACTCTTTGTTTTCGAATAATTGGAGAACCCATTTTACGATTTACTCCTATAATATACTGAAGAATTAACTCAGATAGCCGTCTACCAAACTAAAAATAGTCAGATGATGTATGACATGTGTATAATACCAAACTCAAAATAGTCAGATGATGTATGATATGTGTATAATATCAATGTATGTGATAGGTTTTCAATTGACAGCTATTATAAAAAGCTTTGAAGCTTTGAATTCGAATTTGTGTTTTCAAAAATCATTATTTGTTTTGATTGGTGTTGTTGCAAATAATTGAGAATATGATTTGGAGTTTATATCTCAATTTTAAGGGTTTTTTGGTGAAGATTAGTAGGGGCGGACATAGTTTGGGCAAACCCGAAATCCGAACTTCTTGGATTTTTTGTTTGGATTTTTGGATTATGGATTAGAGTTCGGATTTTATTTTTAAAAATTTTGGATTTTGGATTTGGGACTTCAAAATTTCGGATATCCGAAAATCCGATTTTTTTTACCTTATATTTAGCCTTACTCGTTAAACATTAGCCCATTACGGCATTACCCATATGCATACCTAATACTAATAAATTTAAATCTCCAATAGTATCATGCCCATTAAACATTAGCCCTTATATTCAATACAAATTATTAAGTCAAATATGAAATTCTCTACCAAATCAAATATAATATAGGAATTTTCTTTTATCTCACGTCTCACCCATACTACCACACCATACGTGTGTTTGTATACACTGAAGAGTCGAGGCCGAAGGTGCCTAAAGATTGAATTTTGAGGTTACCTTTCTCAGTTAATCTTTTAATTTATAATAGTATAATTTGAATCAGTGTGATGTATTGCATATTCAAGACCTTTTTTCTTCAAGAGACGTTATATAGAGTCGAGAAGATATCAATAACTAAAGCATCTTTTGACCATCTTTCTACTTCATTTTAAATTATTTGTATGTCGAGTGTTTTATATAAGCTCAACTTATAGGCTTAAAAGTCAAAATCGAAAATCTGAAAAATCCAATCCGATTAATCCGAAACCGAACTTAAATAATCTGATCCAATCCGAAATTATTTTGGATTGGATTTGGATTTTAATTTCTTCAATCCGAAAACCAAAAATCCAAACCGCAATTTCATATTCAATCTGAACTGCCCGAATGCCCACCCTTAAAGATTGGACTTGATTTTGGCTGAATTTCAGGTTGAAACTCGAAGAAGAAGAAGACATGACATACATTATATTTACGAAATTGTAGAAAAATTGTATTCTGTTGTTTATATATATATAAAAATTATATATAAGTTGTATGATATTGTAGTTGTATATAACTGAGTAGAAATAATGTATGAAAATTGCAGATAAGTTGTATAATATATACTCTCTCCGTTCCAGTTTATGTGAACCTATTTCCTTTTTGGTCAGTTCAAAAAAGAATGATCCCTTACTAAATTTAGAAACAATTTTGCTTAAACTTACAATTCTACCCTTAATGAGAAGCTTTTATAACCACACAAATACTCTGGGGCTCTTTTTGACTTGTTTAGGACCACAAATTCTAAAAATCTTTATTTTTTCTTAAACCCTATGTCTAGTCAAATAGGTTCACATAAATTAGAACGGAGGGAGCCGAAACTAAGTAGAATAAATGCGAAAGGCAGTTGGATAGATCACCTGAATATAATAATATGCTCAGGCTTCCTTTTTCCAGATTTCACATAAAAATCTAGCAAAGCCTCCCTGCAATTTTGTAGATTAATTATTTCTGGGAGATGCTACAATAAAGTAGATAATTCCAAACTGAGCACTGTTTTCATGTAGCAGTGTAAGCCAAACTGTATATATTTTAAGGTGGATCTCTTGATTGAAGATACAAATAATAAATTGAGAGTTTTTTAAGGTGGATTATATATATTTTGTAAATAATTTATTTATACCGAGTAATTAACTAAACATGGACAATAAGAGTAATAAAGTTTCAAATAATGTATAAGAATGAAAAAATCTCATTATAAAAGGTAAACAGTGAATCTAGTCAATTCATGGGAGAATGACACACTTACCCACAAAAATAAAATTATTTACCCTTGTCTACCCATTTATTT
>ML293316.1:447-18748 GCA_005239495.1 Nicotiana undulata | reverse complement strand
AAATACCCGTTCTGGAGCTCTTGGGGTCGTCAACAATGGAGGAAATATGATTTTTGGGAAAAGAATTCACGACTTGGGCTTTTTATAGGACTGTCCATCAGTTTCCGCACCTGCGACCTTTGGATCGCAGGTGCGGAATCGCACCTGCGGGAAATTGGCCGCTCCTGCGGAAAGAGGCCTAGGCACTGGGGGGATTCTCGCACCTGAAAACTTTGGATCGCAGGTGCGGACTCGCATCTGCGGGAAATTGGCCGCACCTGCGTTTGGCCTGGGCCCTGGGGGAGGTCGCGCATGCGGGCCTTTGTCCGCGCCTGCGAGAAGAGGGGTCGCCCCTGCGGCTGGAGCCGCACCTGCGAAGGGATTTCCGCTGGTGCGAACCTCGCACCTACGGCTCATGGACCGTAGGTGCGGTTACACCAGTAAATTCCCACCAGATATGTGATTTGCTGGTTTTTGACCCCGATCAGGGTCCGGGAGACCCCTGGGCCCACCCGAGCCCTCGACAAATTATACCAACGAGTCCCAAATCACATAACGGACTTGCTCGAGCTCCCAGAACACTGAAAACATCATTCAAACCCAGAATCACTCTCCAAAACCCCTTAGTTCCAAACTTAGGATTTCAAGAAAATTCAAATGGCTCACCAATACGCCGAACGGGTCTATACTGCTCGGAATGACCCCAAATTTTGCGGACAAGTCATCAATGACTATACGGAACTATTGCAATNGCTATGGAAAGAGTCATTCACGAGAACGGAGTCCCAACACACAAAATGACCGGCTGGGTCGTTACATAAATACTTGTTAAAAACGGGCAGAACCCTTTCTTCTCCAAGTTTTTGAAGTTCCAGCCCTAAAAATGATTTTTCTTCAGCAATCTTCATCCCCAATTCATAGGCAATTAATTCCAAACCTTGTTCTTTCAATTCCTTACTATTTTGTATCACTTTTAAAGCAAAAACAAAGAATTTTCATGGTAAAAATCTAGATTTTTGGTAGAATTAGGAAGTTTTTTAAATATCGACTTTTTATATCAAATTAAGGTCGAATTTCAAAACTAATAGCATATTTGGGTTCGTGGGTGAATGGGTAATTGTAAATTTGTCTGAACCCCGAGTTTTGACCAAGCGGGCCCGAGGTCGGGTAATGTCACTTTTTTTGAGAAAAGCTTAGGAAAAATTATATTTTCAATAAAGTTAGTTCCTTTAGCATTAGTTAATGATATTAAGTTAATTTTGATTAGATTTGAGCAAGTTAGAGGTGAATCCAAAAGGAAAAGCAATAATTGAGCAGTGAGTGGCATGCGGAATTGAGGTAAGTGTTTGGCCTAACTTTAGCTTGAGGGAATAGGACTCCCCACTTGTTTGCTACGTGAATTGCATGGGTGTGGTGTATAGGTGTGGTGACGAGTATCTATGCACCACCCAAATTGTTTGTTAAACATAATCCTCTTTCCCGTTTCCCTCTTATTTGATTATTGTCTTAACTGCTACATGTTCATTATTGTTTATATGACTATTTGGCTTTGTTGAATTGTTGTTAGTTATTGTTGTGACAATTTGGAAAGAGTATTGGTTGTTTGAGCTGGTTCCCTTGTGATATAAATATGGCTGAGAGATTTTGTATTGTTTTTTTATGGAATATATGTATGTATATATATATATATTGATATTCTTGTTGGTTTCATGGTTGAGAAGTTATTGATGAAGTCATGAGAAAAATGCAGTTTATTATTTATAATTGTTGAAACAAAAGTATTGTGAAAGGCTTGGCCTGATTTGTGAAATTTTGAATAAACTGATAAAATATATCTGGTGGGAGCGGGTTGCACGCCGCAACAAGGAGTGATAAGGGAGGATAGGTGGGATCGGATTGCACGCCGCAACAGGAGTAATAAGGGAGATATTTTAGGGAGGAGTAATAAGGGAGATATTTTAGGGAGGAGTAATAAGGGAGGACAGGTGGGAGCGAGTTGCACGCCGCAACAAGGAGCGATAAGGGAGGATATTTACATTTATATTTTATTGATCTTTCAAGAAAAAGAGAATCAAAGTTTTGAAAAGCTAAAATGTTTATTTTACTACTCTTTAAATATTTTAGTACTATTTTTATTTAAAGTTAAAATTTGGAACTCTGAAGAGATATTTGAGAATTGGTTATAGCTGAGTTATTTTATTTTATTTGGTTGCAACACTTATTTATCTATTCGTTAGATTTCTTTCTTGATTATTATTTATTGTTATTATCAATCATGTTGTTGAAGCCCGACTTAGCCTCGTCACTACTTCGCCGAGGTTAGGCTCGGCACTTACTCAGTACATGAGGTCGGTTGTACTGATACTACACTATGTGCTCTTTTTGCACAGATCCAGGTACCATTCAGCAGTAGAGGATTCTAGGACGACCACCCAATTTCGTTTGGAGACACGAGGTACATCTGCCGGCGTTCGAAGATATCCTAGAGTCTTCTCCTATATTTACATACACTATTTTATATCATTCAGCACAGTTACACTATTTCTTTCAGACATTATTTGTAGTAATCTTTAGTAGTTCGTCGATTGTGACACCAGACCTTGGGGTAGTCTTAGAGTTATTATTATAATTAGTTCGTGGTCCGTTTTACTTAATTGGTCATTATTATCATGCTACTTTATTATTTTAGGGAATTGTTCTAGTTAGGTTCATTTGTAAATTGTTTCATTTATGCTTAGGTAATTAATTAAGAATGTTGATTAACCGAATTCTAGCATTGGCTTGCCTAGAAAGTGTGGTGTTAGGCGTCATCACGATCCCTAAGGTTGGGAATTTGGTCGTGACAAGTTCTGCCCAGAATTAAACAAATAGTGCAAGCATTGCCAGCATGTATTGTGTGGGAACTATGGAAAAGGAGAAATAGTTTGAAGTATGATGAGGCATTATCTGTGAGCAGGATTATATACCGAGTCTCAAGTACAATTCAAAATCTGGTGAAGCCGAGGAAACCAGTCTTGCAGGTACCACATAGATGGCAGGATATCCTTATGGTGTTAGAAAGATATACTCCTCGGTTGAAATATGATAAAGTGAGTTGGGAACCTCTAACTGAGGGGTGGATCAAGGTAAACACTTATGGTTCATCTATAGGGAATCCCGGAAGAAGTGCAATAGGAGTAGTCTTAAGAGATGAATTTTGAAATGTGCAATAAGTTTTAGGCAGGGAGATTAAAGAAGGATCTAATACTGAAGCTGAAGCTACAGCAATTGTGGAGGCTTTAGGAATTTGCAGAGATATGAGCTATGTACAAATATGGATTCAAACAGATTCTCTCTTATTGAAGAACATAATGGATGGATAATGGAAGCCACCCTGGTGCATTATGGAACAGGTGGAAGAAGCTATGAATCTGAAAGAGGGGTGTAATGTCAGATTTTCAGATATATATAGAGAAAGCAACAAATTGGCTGACTATCTAGCAAACTATGCATTAGACTTTAGATTTCTAGAGGCAAATGAATTCTGGGAGCTAGATATTCAAAGCAGAAGGATAGTGAATGAGGATAAAATGCAATGTCCCCATATAAGAGTAAAGGTAGCAAGAAGGTAGAAGGTGAGGAGGACAGAATAAATACAAGGAAACAGGAGGAGATCATATGTAATCACCATGCTCAAATTTGGAAGAAGGAGAGCATGGTGATCCTTTTTATCACGAACATTGGGTTCTTTTTTGCAGGTACTTTTTCTGTGCAACTGCCATATGTTTCATTGGAATTTCAATTGGTGGTATTAATTCTATGCATTTAACCCAATGGAAGGACATGGCATATTGGTAAAAGCATAGCAGATAGGAGGAGCAAGAATCACCTACTCTGCTGGATAAGTAGCATCGCAATCACCTCATATTACAATAGTAAGTATGAGTGTGATGGTGATAGACTTAACACAACAAGAAAAAGATTGCTGGCCAGAAAGTATAACAGAATTGGACAGCACAGGTTATGAGAGGAAAGATATGAGAGGAAAGGTACTTTCTCTGTGCAATGGCCTTATCATCTACTGGAACTCCACTTGGTGACTCATTAAAATGGAAAGACATGGTTGATAGGATATTTTACTTTAGCTAAGAGGAGCTCTGGGTTAGAATTTAGAGGCAGTAGATTGGCCAGCTCAATCACTTCACATTTAAGGAAGCATCCCAATCACAGGAATAAGGAGAATGGGAGTGATAAGAAGATAATTGAACAGCTTAGGATAGAATCAACTTCCAGCAATGAATACAAAGGGGGAAGGAGGTATGATGGAACAACCAAAATATTTAAAATAAAAATGCCCAGAAAGTTTAAAAGAATTGGGCAATGTATGCGAGTGAATACTGAGGTTAAGGTTGGAATTGAAAAACTACCCAGAATGCTTAAGAGAATGGGGCAGTTCGACATAGGGAAGCTTAGAGGATGGAGTAGGATATTAGTGGATACAGGGAGTCAGGCAAGTAAGGGAGAGGAGCATCTTGGCAATAGACTAGAAGAGATAGGACATAAGAGCCAAAAACATGTGACATTCAGAAGATCAAAAGCAAAGGAAAGCTAAAATTTCATTGGAATAGGGGAGGTATAAGGTTGTGGAGGTATAGTATATGGTGTGATGACCCAAAAGATCATCCCATATAATTTTAACTTAACTTGTGTCCCGAGGCCCCGAAAGCCTCTATTTATCTCACCTCGATATGCAAGCGCAGCCCGGGTGTGTAGTTGGGAAGCTGTTATGTGGGAAATTGATAAAATGATGTTTTATAATAATTAATTGAATAGAGTTGACTTTGGTCAATATTCTTTGGTAAACGGACCCGGACCCATGATTTGACGGTCTCGAAGGGTCCATAGGAAAATATGGGACTTGGGCGTATGCCAAGAATCTAATTCCGAGGTCCCAAGTCCGAGAAATGAATTTTTAAAGAAAATTATTTTCTGAAAAAAAATAAAAAGATTTTTGAAAATGAACTTTGATGTGAAACTTGTGTTACCGGGCCCGTATTATGGTTTCAGAGCCCCGAACAGGTTCAATATGGTTATTATGTGTTGTCTGTGAAATTTGGTATGAAACAGACTTGGTTTGAGGTGATTCGGACTAAAAATGGGAAATTTGAGAGTTAATGAAGTTTTGAGAATTTTTATAGATTTTGAAGTTTAATTCGATGTTTATGATGTTAATTTGGTGTTTTGATTACTCGAATAAGTCCGTAGGATGATATTGAGGTGGTGTATATAGTTGGTTTCGAGCTCCGAGGGCTCGGGTGAGTTTCGGGTAGGTGTCGGAGTACAAAATGCTTTAGAATTTCTCGTTTTGTTGATGTCATCTGGTGTCCAGTGGTTTCCTTTACGCGATCGCGATGTGCAAGAGGCTGGGGTGGGTAATTAACCCTACCCAAACGCAGGGCCTCATTTGCGATCGCGGAGCCTGGGGTCAGTGCTCTACGCGATCGCGTAGGGCCACACGCGAACGCATAGTGTAAACGTGGGTTGGGGGCTGGGTGCTAAGTTGTTCACTGCGAACGCGGACCCTGTGCTGCGATCGCGATGTACCAGGTAGTCAAACTCTGCGATCGCACTCTTCCCTTCGCGATCGTGTAGGCCTAAAGCCCAGTACTCTCCGCGATCACGGGGGACCTGCCGCGATCGCGATAGCCAATTTCGCCCTGTTATTTAAAAGTTCAAAAACAGAATACCCATTACAGAATTTTGATATTTTTCACTATCTTCTTCTTCTCCACACCTCCTTGGGCCATTCTTGAAGAGATCCATCACCATAACTCCGTAGGTAAGTAATCTTAGACTCCTTTTCTTCAATATTCATCAACATTCACTAGATTTTAGGCCTAAAAACAGGGGATTTAAGGGTAGAAATTGGGGTTTTGGGTAGAGTTAGGGCTTTTTGAATTTTTAGGAGTTAGACCTCATTTTGGGGTTGGATTTCAAAACAAATTGTATATTCGGGCTCGTGGGGGAATGGGTAATCGGGTTTTGGTCCGAACCTCGTGTTTGGACAAGGCGAGCCCGGGGTCGAATTTTGGGATTTTTGGAAGAAGGTTGGGAAATCTATAATTAGGCTTTGGAATTGAATTGTTGAATAACTATTGATATTATTGAGTCGATTATGTATAGATACGATTATTTCGGAGTCAGATTCGAGAGGAAAAGCGGCGTTAGAGGCTTGATTTACATTCTTAGAGCCGAGGTAAGTGTTTGGCCTAACCTTAGCTTGAGGGAATAGGTATAGAGTCTTATATGCTATGTGTTATTTCATGTCCGACGTATATGTGAGGTGACGGGCACCTATATGTTGTGGTCAAGCATGCCCGTGAGTCGAACTTGATAATTTTTATTGTGTTCCTTGATATTCTTTGTGTTACGGATTTGGTATCATTTAGGAAGTGGTATACCGAGGGTATTTAGTGATGCGGAAAGTTATTTGATATTTCGTTCGGTTGAGGATTATATTGTTGAATTATACCTCTGAGTGAGATTGGTTATAGCTGAGTCCTTTGCCTGGACGATAGAATCTTTGTTGAACATTTATGTGTATTCGATGTTGCCTATTGTTGTATTTTCCTGCCTAATTGTTGTTTTTATTTATGTTATGAATGAAGGGACATTCTGTGCCGAGTGATTGTGAGTTTTAGCACAAGGGGACATTCCGTGCCGAGTTATTGTGAGGTTTAGCACGAGGGGACATTCTGTGCTGAGTGATTATCTATTATTGCACGAGGGGACATTCCGTTCCGAGTGACTATGAGGTTATGCACGAGGGAACATTTCGTGCCGACTGATTTACTTATTTATGCACGAGGGGGCATTATGTGCCGAGTGATTGTGAGGTCACGCACGAGGGGACATGTTGTGCCTTTTCCTGTTTATTTACTTGTTCCGAACTGTTAAATTCCTGCTATTATTTCTACATTTCCATTATTATCTTGTTCTGTTGTTTTAGCAGTTGTGGCCCCTTTATCCCCAGCATGTTTCTCCCCCCGTAGTTGTTTTACTTGTTCATTTCCTGTCATTACTTCTTGTTATATCATTGAATTGCACAAGTGTTATTTGTTGTCGTGTCCTAGCCTCGTCACTACTTCGCCGAGGTTAGGCTCGGCACTTACTCAGTACATGGGGTCGGTTGTACTGATACTACACCTGCACTTCTCTATGATGTGCAGATTACAGCGCCGGACCCAGTGGACACTTAGCGAGGGAGTATCCTTCAATCCATGGCGGCACCGAGGTAGTCCTGCAAATGTCCGCAGGCCTTGGCGTCACCTCTTACCCTTTTCTCTCATTTTCTGTCTTATTTCAGTAGTTCCAAGACAGTTTTATCTAATTATTTCAGACCATTGTATTTAGTAAGCTCTTTGAATGTTCGTGAGATTTTGACACCGGTTTCTGGGGTTGTACTTAAGTAAAATTGTTACGTGGCTTCTACTGAATTCTAAAATTTTGTATTACTTCCGCATATTTTTCTATTATAATTGTTCTAGTTATTTTTGGTTATTAATTAATAATAAGTCAATATAATTCAAACGTTGGCTTGTTTGGTGGGTTCAACGTTAGACGCCATCACGGCCTGAAGGTGGGATTTCGGGTCGTGACAATTTGGTATCAGAGCACTAGGTTGCTTAGGTCTCACAACTCACAGAAAAACTTGGTAGAGTCTGAGGGATCGGTACGGAGACGTCTGTACTTATCCTTAGAGGCTGCAAAGTTAGGAATAACTTCACTTTTTTTCTTCTTCTCTGTCGTGCAATTTGAATTCTAAATGCTAACTGAATTTATATTCTATTCTCTCGCAGATGGCGAGAACGCGTGCTTCCTCATCTACTGATCAGCAGCTCGATCCTCCTGTTGCAGCTCCTACGAGGGGCCGAGGACGAGGTCGAGGTCGTGCTAGAGGCTGAGGTAGGGGCAGGGCTCAGCCCAGAGTAGCAGCCCCAATAGAGGACCCACAGGTAGACTTTGTCGGTGAGGTTCCTACTCAGACGGTTCCAGTCGGACCAGCTCAGGTCCCAGAGGGGTTCATTGCCACCCCGGTTCTTCAGGACGCTCTTGTCCGCTTAGTGGAACTTATGGAGAGCGTGGCTCAGGCCGATCTTCTTCCTACTGCACCAGCCGTCTCTCAGGCTGGGGGAGGACCCCAGACTCCTGCTACTCTCACACTAGAGCAGCTAGCTCCTCAGTTCCAGATTCCGGCACCTCAGACAGTCGGAGTAGCTCAGCCGGGTATTGTGGCACCGGCAGTTGAGGGAGAAGTTATGTCAGCAGATGCCCTATGGAGACTGGATCGGTTCACTAAGTTATTTCCTATTACTTTTACTAGTGCACCATTAGAGGATCCCCAAGATTACTTGGACAGTTGTTATGAGGGTCTTCGGAACATGGGCATTGTGGAGACCAACGGGGTCGATTTTGCTACTTTTCGTCTCTCCGGTACCGCCAAGACTTGGTGGAGAGACTATTGCTTGTTAGACCAGCTGGGTCTGCACCTTTGACTTGGGCTTAGTTCTCCGAGTTTTTCTTGGGGAAGTTTCTTCCAGTTACTCAGAGGGAGGATCTTCGGAGGCAGTTTGAGCGCCTTCAGCAGGGATCAATGAATGTTACACAGTATGAGACCAGGTTCATCACTCTAGTCCGACATGCTATTATGATACTCCCCACTGATCGAGAGAGAGTGAGGAGGTTTATCGAGGGTCTAGCTCAGCCTATCAGACTTCAGATGGCCAGGGAGACAGGTACTGATATCTCCTTTCAGGATGCGGTCGATGTGGCCAGGCGAATTGAGATGGTGTTATCACAGAGTAGTGGCCAGGGGTCTGAAAAGAGACCTCGTCATTTCGGCGGTTCAGTGGCGCCTCATCTGGAGGCAGAGATTATTTTGGCAGGGGGCATCCTCCTAGACCTTATCAGTCGGTACTTCAGGTATCCCGCGGTGTACCACCAGCTCCTATCAGTGCACCGCCGATTCAGAGCTTTCAGGGTGGTCATTCTGGTCGTCAGGGATAGTTCCAGGGTCAGTATTCTCAGCAGCCAAGGTCTTGCTTCACTTGTGGTGGTACGGGGCATATTTCCAAGTTTTGCCCCCGAGGTTTTGGTGGTCCTCAGTATCAGGGTTCCTGTGCTATGGTTCCCGCATCAGGTGCACCCCCACCCCCTCAGCCAGCTAGGGGTGGTGGTCGAGGTGCCAGAGGTGGAGGTCAGATTCATAGAGGTGGAGGACAGGCCACGAGAGGTAGAGGTCAGCCCGCAGTAGGTCGACCCAGAGATGTTAAGGTTGGAGGGGCTCTGCCCCGGTGCTACGCTATTCCTACCAGGCCTGAGGCTGAGGCCGCTGATGCAGTTATTACAGGTACGGTTTCAGTTTGCAGCCGAGATGCTTCGATTTTATTTGATCTGTGGTCTACATTCTCCTATGTGTCTTCATATTTTTCCCCTTATCTGAGTATGCCCCGTGACTCCCTGAGTACTTCTGTATATGTGTCTACATCGGTGGGTGATTCTATTGTGGTAGATCGAGTCTACCGTTCATTCTTAGTGGTTATTGGTGGTTTGGAGACTCAGGTAGATCTTTTGCTTCTTGATATGGTCGACTTTGATGTTATATTGGGGATGGATTGGTTATCCCCCTACCATGCTATTCTAGACTGTCATGCCAAGACAGTGAGCTTGGCCTTCCAAGGAGTACCTCGTTTGGAGTGGAGAGGGACTCCTAGTCATTCTTCTGGTAGAGTTATTTAATATATGAAGGCTCGGTGCATGGTCGAGAAGGGTTGTTTGGCCTATTTTTCCTATGTTCGTGATTCTAGTGCCGAGGTTCCTTCTATGGAGTCTGTGCCCGTGGTTCGTGAGTTTCCAGAGGTATTCCTTGCTGACCTGCAGGGCATGCCGCCCGACAGGGATATTGATTTTTGCATTGAGTTGGCTCCGGGCACTCAGCCCATTTCTACTCCGCCGAATCGTATGGCCCCGCCAGAGTGGAAGGAGTTGAAGGATCAGTTGCAGGATTTGTTGGACAAAGGCTTCATTAGGCCTAGTGTTTCTCCTTGGGGTGCCCAGTATTGTTTGTCAAGAAGAAATATGGCTCAATGAGGATGTGTATTGACTACCGGTAGTTGAAAAAGGTTATTATTAAGAATAAGTATCCTTTTCCAAGGATTGATGATCTATTTGACCAGCTTCAGGGTGCTACTGTGTTTTCCAAGATAAACTTTAAATCATTATAATCTACACACAATCTAAACTTTTTATTCTTCTATGAAACAACAACTACATTGGCTAACAATTCTGGATATTTTACCTCCCGTACGGAACTGATATTAAGTAATCGAGTTACCTCTTCTTTAACAAACATGTTCCTGAACTCCGCTAGTGAGCGCTTCTTTTTCCTTACCGGTGGGAAGTTTGGATCCAAGATTAGCTTGTGCACGGCCACCTCTTATTAGGATACATGTCTTATCCGAGTGCGACCATGCAAAATAATCGACGTAATCTTTAATGAAATTTATAAACCCTAATTTGAGCTCGGGGTTGAATCCTGTCCCTAGATGAAACTTCCTCTCCAAGAACTCCTCAAATAAGGTCACTTTCTCAAGTTCCTATGCGGTTGACCTAGTCGCATCCATCTCTTCTGGTACCTGAAAATATCTTGGAACTTGATAGGATTCCAATGACTCCTCGCTTCTATCGTCTTCGTTCAGAGAGGGATAAGGCATCGGTTCCTGTGATTACTATTTGGTGGGATCCTTGCCCTTGCTGCTGGAAACAGTTACCGCATTCATCTCCCTAGCAGCTGGTTGGTCTCCTCTTATATGCTTGATTCCTTCAGGGATTGGAAATTTTAACAATTGATGATACGTTGAGGGCATAGCCTTCATCTCGTGTATCCACGGCCTCTGAAGGATTACATTGTATCCCATGTCGCCATATACTACTGTGAATAAGGTGGTCTTGGATACCCCATCGACGTTCATGGGCAGCATGATCTCTCCTCGGGTTGTCACACTTATCAAGTTGAATCCAACTAAGATTTTTGTTGCCAGAATAATGCTTCCGGTTAGCTTTGTTTTCTCCAGCACTCTCCTTGGATAATGTTGGTTGAGCTTCCTAGGTCAACCAAAACACGCTTAATTTGAAATCTAAAACATTAGAGAAATTACGAGAGCGTCATTATGTGGAAGAAGAAGTCCGTTAATGTCTTCCTCCGTGAAGGAAATATCATATTTCGCGACTTCCCAAAGTCTCTTGTTGGGAGCCCTCGATATATTTGTTTTCTTGGGCGCCAAGAAGGTTACATCGTTGATTTCATTCCCTCAAAAAATCATGTTGATAGTCAACTGAGGGGAGTCTTTTTCCTCTTTCAAAGGCTCTACATTGTTGCGGCTTCAGCCGTAGTTGTTCTTCGCTCGATAACGTAAATATTCCCTGAGATGGCCATTCTTCAGTAATGTCACCACCTCTTCCCGTAGATTCTGGCAGTCCCTAGTTCTATGGACGTGAGTCCCATGATATTCATACCACACGTCGGGATCCCTTTAACTGGGATCAAATCTGATTGGCTTCGGAAATCGTGCTTCTTTGATATTCCGCATCACTGATACCAACTCTCTTAAGCTGATGTTGAAGTTGTTTTCGATAACCTGGGACAAGTGGAGTCTCGGCCCCCCCGTACCTCTTTTTCTTGTAATGTCCTATTGTTCCGGCCACGGTCGGTTTTTCTATCGAGAGCGAACCTATCAGAGGATCGAAAACCATTGTTGCGGACCATTAGAAGATCATCGATCTGAATCAAAGTCGTTATTAAACTTCTCCTGCTTTTTGTCTTGGTCCCGTCCCTTGGTTGATATCGGGGAATCGGAGTTGATCGTCTTCTATTCTTATTTTTGACTCATAACGATTATGGACATCGCCCATGTGGTTGCTTGGAATTCAAGCAGGCTTTTCTTCAACTTTTTGGAGGCATCGGAGCTTTGTGTATTCAAACCCTTTTGTGAATGCCTCCACTTCCCACTCATCAAGTATAACCAGTAGCAGCATCCTCTCTTTCTGGAACCGGATTACGAATTCTCGTAGCAATTCGTACTCACCTTGCGCAAGCCTGAATATGCTTGCCTTCCTGTCTTGGACCTTTCTTACCCCGGCATATTCCTTAATTGAATGAATCTAAAAGTATTCCAAAAGAGTCAATTAAATGCTCGGGTAAGAGTGAATACCATGTCAGGGCCTCCTTAGTGAGGGTTTCACCAAACTTCTTCAGTAAGACCGATTCGATCTCATGTTGAGCCAAATCGTTCCCTTTTACAGCTTCGGTGTAGGTTGTGATCTTCTCATGCGTATTCGGTCCCATCATATTTTTGGTATGTTCGGCATCTTGAATCTTTCCGGAATCAACTCCGGTGCAACTCTGGTGCAATGTTCGATTTAAACGGCAATTGTGTGTATTTTTTCGAATCTGGGCCTTTTAGAATTGGTGGTGCGCCCGAAATATGATCCATCATAGGGTGAAACTCCTTCGCATTTTGATCCATTTGTTCGTTCATTTTCCTTTTAAACCTCATGAGGTCGATTTTGAAGGGATCATTCCCGTTGTCATTCCCAAATCCGCTAATAGTCCCACCGACACAATCAAAACCGGCTTCACCCCTTGGGGTGTTATTATCGACTCTCTGAGCCATTTGATTTGCAGGAACGCTGGGAGGAACCGGGCCCCTTCCATTTGCATTGTTAGAAGCACCTGACAACGCTTGTTTCAACTCCGTCATTACCTAGTCCTACCTTAAGAGGTGACTCGTGCTTTATTTTGTTCTTAAGATTTGCACTGTTTCCACGACATGTTCCTCATCTGTATCATTAGAAGTTGGATCCCGCACATGCCGGGGGTACTGCCCTTCACGAACCGGGGTTGATTCGTACCCTTCGTTACAGGTATCATTGATCCAGTCTTCATGTTGAGGAAATTATGTGTGTTCCTCAACGTTGTGGGTGATGTTGACATCATTAGCTTCCATTTCTGATTTCTTGCTAAGGAAAAAAATCAAATAAGTTAGTAATAAACGCTAGGATCAAAGCAATTACGCAAATGTTTAGTCCCTCGGTGGACACCAAACTGTTTATCCATAAAAAGGTACAGTTAAATTTGATATGTGGTTTATTGACTAGGGAGCTGATTTGATCCAAAAATGATAGAGAAATAAGATTAAAATGAGATTTAGTAATTAAAATTGAAGAAGAAGACAAGCCTGGCAAATAAAGTTATTCAATTGAGAGAAAAATTAAAATATATCATATGTCTGACAAGAATTTTGTTACAATGGTTGTTGAGCATGCTATTTATAGCTATACCTAGGAAAACAAGATCTTAGGATCAAACCCTACTTAAATAATAATAAAGGAATCATTGATGGATATGTAACGGCAGGCTATGAATGCAAATAGTCTCTGTAACGGTTGTTCATTTAATGTTAGAGAATATTCTCTCATTGAATGCTAGCTGATGTAAAATACACGATCTTCTCCCGCTGACCACGCTCCTCTCGGGATGTACCCGATGTCGATTGCAGTTATTGCATCTGGTTATGGTTGTTAGTTGACTCACCTTTTACCTGACTTCGATTCCATGTGTCATGCTATCATTCGACAGTTTATTATAAACAAATTTTACCCCATACGCTAGCAAAATCCTTGTGCTACCTCAAAATTTTGCACTACTAGAAAATGGCTATTTTCTGACCGCCAAAACGGCCGGAATGCGGTCATAAAATTCTAATTTCCGACTACATTCAAACCAAAATAGCTGGTCTGAAAAGGTTTGCAACCGAATCCGTTTGTAATTTGCTACTACAGCGGTCGCAAAGTTAAAATAGAAAACCCACTAATAAATGCCGCTAACTGTCCGACGGACACAGTCGCAAATAATTTAAATTAAATTTTAATTTTATATTATCATTCCCACTACTTAGGTCTCATACAATATATATATAGTAATAAATTTATTTAATCTTTCTCACCGGAGTAGTCGCAAATAATGTGAAGTATTTTTATTTTATTTGCATTTTTCTACTATTGGGGTCGCATAACTAATTTAATATTATTTATTTATTTATATTTTCCACTACTGCGATCGCTAATCTAATTATTTAATTTTTCTACTATAGCAGTCGCATATGTTCTTGAATCTGGAAAGTTTTGAACCACTTTGCCACTACCGTGGTCGAAAAACTTGGAACTTTTAGGTAGATCCCAGTTGTTTTAAAGCACTATCACCTATGAATTTAAATATACATCAACTAAAACACTAATCCACCATGCCAATCAATCAATCCACCATTCAAACCAACCATTCTACCATTCAAACCATTCAATCCCCCATTCCAACCAATTAACTCACTATTTCAACTAATCAAATTCATAAAATGCAAACAATTATATAAAACATAAATATTTGTATCACTACTAAAAAAATCATATTTTAATGCCTGACAAATTCTGTATCTAAACAGAAAAAATCGTCGCTAATCTCATTTAGCGATGGATTATCAAGAAATTCTGCTAGCGACGAGCATTTTAGTGATAGATTAGCGACGACGTTCGTAGCTAATTCTAGTTTTTTTTAATAGTAACTAAAACATCCAAACACAAGTTAAACATTCAATCAGCATTCAATCTAGTTTAAAACATTACAATCATAGTCAAGTGTAAGCATTACTAAATCTAAACATCCAATCAAAACAAATAATAATGTCTCAAACATCACAACCACGAAAAAATAAAACTCATCATCCCTGTCATCCTCGTCATTCAAAGGATCAAATGGATGTTTGCTCATAAATTTCTCCCCTAGACTCTTCTTTTCGTTCCTCCTTCAACTCTTCAACTTCTTTTCGTAATGCTTCCACCTCTTTGTGATTCTGCGAATAACTCGCATCACCAAACAACAATGTCGTAGAACAACCTACGGAATGTTGTGATCCTAGACCGTAGGTTCTAACTTTGTTTGCGCCACCAACCACATGCGTCCATATTGAAGCTACATCATTGAGTGACACTTGGGTTGAGCCACCTTCCTCGGTATCGGGTTGACTTTGACACCATTCCTCCAAACTTTTTAAGCATTAAGTATGTTATACTAATAGTATGAAGCACCAATGTTATACTAACAGAAGAAGCAGACTAGGAAGAAATATACAGTGATTACTTCATCAGCAAATATACCGTGGTAAACTGTATCATGTAAAGAGGAGTTACACTTACATATTATACTTGGATTAGTGTCAATTCGGCTTTATATGATGGCTTTGAGGAAGAAGAATAGTTTAACTTTGGGCATATGCAATCTTCAAAATCTTGATGTGTTTCCTTATGAATGAGATTATAGTCGTCTTAAGTCTTTCAAGAATATTTATATATTATGAGTTTAGGAAGTTAATGACTGCAAGATAGATTTTCTGGTTTGCTTTGATGATAAGGTTTAAAACTGAAGACTTCGGACAGTACTGTTTACTATTTTGGTTCGACAAACCATAAAGTCAGTTTTAAGAAACTAGAGAATCTTATAGTTAGGATCTTACGTATGTCCTCGCAGCACACGGCTCGACCCATTCTCTTGTACCATCTTTTTTTTTATGTTCGTCCCAAAGACCTCAGCATAAGTCACAAGTCTCCCTTTTTCCTTTTCCGACAAATAAAAAAAATTAAGTTAGATAAAGTTCAATCGTATCTAGTTAAAATCAAAGCAAATATAATAATAAAGTTACATTCTCCTTCTATGGGTCTCCATACTAACTGAACCCCCAGTATGAAATGAACCACCAGTATTGGAGGCTCGGGTATCCTTTGCAGCACTGATCCTCTTGTTAAATTCTTCAGAAGCCCATGTCACATTAAGCCTATCCCATATGTCTTTTAGTATCCAACCGGCCATCTTGCCATCAAGTCGAGCTTTATACAAGAGATTTTTATTAGCACATTTTTTCTCGAAATTATGACTTATTTGCTAATGATATTTGGGAAGCCATGCACACCTTGTCTGCAAGTAATTTAAAACATTAGATGAAATAAGGGTAATTTGATCTTAGTAAATATACGGTATATCTTACCATTTACTCCAAGAATCTCGGTAAAATGCTTTAACATAATCTACAACCACCTTCGTAGATTCATTGGAGGGAACAAACCTACATTAAAATTAACATGTGTTAAAAATATTTTCAACAATTCAAACGAATGATAAAATAATTGCTTACCCAGTAGTCCCATCAGGAATGATAATTAGTTTTTGAAGAGTATCATAAGATACAAACTCTTCAATAGTATGAGTATATGTATCATCAGGAGCAGGTGTAGTGTATCAATGGATGGGGATGACGGTATGGTAGAACCTCCAACATGCGGCCTAGAAACACTAGGAGTGGATGGTGATGGATGAAGATAGAGCCATAGATGCGGGACCACCATTCTGACTAACATGGTAGCTTGGAGATGGAGCTAATGATGATGGTGGCGTAGATAAGGATCCATTGTACTAACTAGTACTATAAGTTGGCGAAGAAGATGATATAGTGTGCATGCATTAGGAATTAGAGATAGACTTATATTGAACTGGATCCCAAGAGGGAAAAGTGGAAATTTCGCGTGGCATTGAAGTCTGTTGAGGATGAGGATGAGGAGGAGGAGGAGGAGAAGGATGAGAAGGAGGACTCATAAATGGCTCAGACGAGGTAGCGGGACATGAATTGTGTTGTATCTTCTTCTTTTTACCCGGCACCATCTGTGTAACATAAGTATATTAAAAACATTAGATGAAATATGTTAAGATATAAAAAAAATATAAAGAAATTCTTCAGCTTATTAAATGAATAAAGAAAACATATAAAAACCAAAATGTCAATCCACTTCGCTCGATAGATATTCATCATTTAATTCTTCTTCATCGCTTGTTTCGTTTTCATCAAGTATTCTTCCTCTTCACTTATTTCTTTTTCATTAGATGATTCTTCCTTGCTTGTTTCATGTGCACTGGCGGGATCTTCCTCCATGTTTTCCCGGGATGTTACTTCCCCAAAATCATGTTGATTTGATCTACGAGTAAGGGCCGAAGGATCATATTCTTCATAGATCCCTTTATTATGCTGCAATTCAACAACTAATTCATCGTTAACCCTTTATTGAACACTTGAAATGTCATTCTAGTATACAACTTTTAATGCATTCTCAACTTCTACTCTACCTACGGGCTTTGTTTTTATAACTATTCGCCATGTGGACTTATTCTTGCACAAAGGATAAGAAACATAATACACTTATTTTTGTGCAGTGATAAATGGATCAGAGGATTCATACTCCTTCGTATGGTTTTCAATTATTTTATACTGAGGGTGAACTTTTTCTCTAGTAGGTTTTGGATTATATCACTTACAAGGAAAGAGTACCAATTTTTTTTCGGCCAACCAAAATACTCTAGTTCTAAAATCTCTTGGTGCACACCATAATAATCAACATCTCCATCACCCTTTACCCACACCCCACTATTATTGATTTTGCTTATTCTTACCATTCTTCTGTATGAAGCTTGTACCCATTGATAAAGTAGTTAGACATTATTCTGGCTTTATGGTCAGGCCCCCGAGCTATATCACGCAAAAATGAGTCATTTATGCCGTTGATTGTATTATAAACCTATATAGAGTTAAAGAAAAGTTAGAATTTGAAAGATATATGTACTTAATTTGTAGCCACAAAATAAAACTCACAAACTCCTTAAACCACTCTGAAAATCTTGGATAAATAGAATCATGCCCATTTACACCTATAAAGTAACTACCCAACTGTCACGCCCCCAAACTAGGGGAGGCACGACTGTCACTCGATACTGTATTTGATCGAGTTAGCCACTAAACATACTAGCTAACTAAACTGGGGGCCCAACAGATCGGGCAGCACAACATCTGAAATACTAAGCCTGGACCGTTAAGGTCATGACCCGAATAACAATAAGTCATATAAACAAAGGTAGACAAGCCAAAATAATAAAGTACTAGCTGGCCGACGAGGCCGCGACTGAAGACATACATGCCTACACACATATATATATACATGCCAAGCCTATGGGCTGGAGACTGAAAGCTGCAAAAAGAAACCCAGAATATTGTGTCCACAATAGCCTCTAAGAGTATGATAAGCATTGTCGAAACAAGGCCCCGACTATACCTAAACTGTACAACAAAAGTAACCATCCTATGAAAGCTCCAGGAAGAGGTGGAGCTTACCAACTCACAGCTGAACCCCAAAA
>ML293315.1:28774-38972 GCA_005239495.1 Nicotiana undulata | reverse complement strand
TCAGAATGATATGTGTGTGTGTGTGGAATTCTGCACTCAGACTTTTAGCAGCTTTTTTAGACAAAAAAAAGGTCCTTGAAAATGTGAAGATAGAGTCCCTTTATAGGTATTTGGGAATGGGGTATCTTTTTGAATATTCCTAATTTCAAAAGCTGTAAATAGTACATAGGGCAGCTGTCAACCTTATCTTTTTGGACAACTGCCCCTATTCTAGGATATTCTCAACTATTAAAGACCTTTCTACCCTTAAAAAATCTGATTTACTAAGTCTATATTACCTATTGTACCCTTTGGAGCCCCTGAATTTACCATTGGATAATCAAGGTTACTCACTTGGGTTATTACTTAACTCTAGTTAACTAACACTAGTTATGTCCTTTAGGTGAGTACTAGTTATTTTTAACTATGGTTAGGTCAACTAATTAGATTAGGGGTTTAGGGTTAGTTTCATATTAATTACCTATGTTTAAGTTAATTAATTAAAGCAAGTCAATTAATTTTAACTCCTGAAATTAAGTTAACTGATTTAGTTAAGTTAACTCAACTTGATTACCTAAAATCAGGAACTTAACTAATTATTAAGCCTAGGTTAACTAATTTGTTTTAGTTAATTAATCCTAAACTAGTTATCTTTGGATAGATTTTTAGGACTTAGCTTATTATTTTAGGAAGTTGATAAACTAGGTTGATTATTTTAGACAAGATGTCTAATTGGGGCTGATGGGTGTTGTTAGCTAGATCTTAGTTTAATTGGCTTAGTTAGGACTAATCTTGATTTTTTAAGCTTAGGTTAGTTGAATCAACTTAATTAATCGATTGAAACTTAGTTGATTAAAAGACCTATTCTGAACTAGTTAAGTTAATTTGCTTAAACAATTCTATTAAGCTTATCTAGCAAATATAGTTAATTATCTTAACTGAGTGATTAACTTTAAACTTAAGTGAAGTCGCAAATCAACTAACTTGCTTCAAGTATCAAGCATAAACAACTCCTAATCAGTTCATAATTACATGGTTAATTAACTTTTAGGTGACTAACTAAGGTTGAAGTGGAATCAGCAGCTAACCAAGTCAAATTTTAGGTTAGTTGACTTAATTAATTATCATTTTAGATACACCTGACATATACACATTTGTAGTTGGGGTAGCAGTCGAGTAATGGGGTCCAAACAGAACAAGATAGCACCTGAACAAATAATTGGACTCAATCAAGATCTACAAACAGTAAATTAAGGTCCATGGCTAACAATCAGCTTCAGGGAACAAGTAGAATCCTAATCGGGGGTTGAATTCAGGGCATTAATATCAAATTAGACGGCAGTATGTACACAGGTAAGGTGGAATCTAATCTAATTGATTGGACCTAAAATGGTTATTACATCATCAACATATGTATTCAAAC
The DNA here is from genome assembly GCA_005239495.1 of Nicotiana undulata. Lineage (NCBI taxonomy): Eukaryota > Viridiplantae > Streptophyta > Magnoliopsida > Solanales > Solanaceae > Nicotiana > Nicotiana undulata. Next base: position 37,570 of record ML293315.1, on the reverse strand, counting down.
ATTTAACTAATCAGGCAAACCAAGCAAATAACTAAACGAGAGCAATAACATATTAACAAGAATCATGGAAGAAAACAAGGACGTATCAATCAGAGAACACATAAACAGTTCATTTCATAATCCGACTCTACTCTAATCACGTAATCAGGGACAGAATAAACATATGACATCTTGCTTTAATTAGTAAAGAAAAATTCAATCCTAACCAATCATTCGGATAACTAAGACATTTGCTTGTTAATTCAAGACAGTATTAATGGGATAAAACGAACCGACTAAGAACGGTTATAACGGTTCAGTTCCCCCTTCGTTTTGATTTTCTTGATCCACTGTATGGAATAACAACTAATTAAGTAACAGCGTAATCTAATATAAACAAAAAGTTAATGAAAACAAAATTTAGCCTAGTTCCTACCTCGATATTTTGTAGAAAAAGTAAATAAGAGAAAATATACCTTGTTAAAAAGTTTTGGCCGGAAAATGAGTTTGAGAAAATTTAGCCTAGCTCTCATCAAGATCTATTGACTCATGTAGGTTTGATTCATTAAATGTCTTCAAATTGGCCGAAACTAATTTTCTAGGGTTCGGCCTTCTTAGATCTAAAATTGGAGGTTTTTGGTTGGGTTTTTGGAGAAATCGATGGTGGCAGGTGATTGAGGGAGCGATGAGGATCACTTGTTCAAAATTTGGGCTCGATTGGTTGAGCTCCGCCGCCGGTGGCGATTTTCGGCTAGCGGAGCTAGGGCGGCGGACGACGGGGTTACGGTGGGAGAATGGTGGAGAGACGGCAGTGGTTGGCCGGTGTCTTAGAGAGAGAGGGGAAGAGAGATGAATAGGGGGGTTAGACTTTGAGTGATTGGGGGTAGGGGGGATGTTATGGAACAGTTAAATATTAAAAGGGTGGGGGGTTCTAACCCGTTTGATCAAAAGAGATCAACGGCCGAGATTTATAGTCAAAACGGGGTCGTTTGGTGATGAGACTGGGGCAGGCCAGGTAGGGGTTATTGGGCTGGGTCATTTTGGGTAGTGTAGAGAATGAGTTTTGAGCCTGGGTCTGTCTTGGCCCAGGTCCGATTTTTAATATTCTAGGCTTAAATTAAACTCTATTAATCTAATTAAAATCAAATCTAATTAAATTCAAGAAAAATGTAATAATTAATTTGATCTCATTTTGTTTAATTATAGACTAATTAAGAATAAAATAGTTAATTTAATACTCCTACTTAAATCCACAATTTGTTGGGGTAAAATGGTTCATTTGAGTAATTAGTTATCAAAACTACATTACATCAACCAATCGTCATTCGTTCGTTATTCAATTACAAATGATAAATTTGCGATTTCATGATGCAATTTTAATAATTTAAAAAGATGAATTATGGATATGCCAACGCAAATAATTCGCAGTTAATCGATGTAGATAATTCATAATTAATCAATAAAAATCAACAAAAATTCATGAAATCAATTGATTTATTGAGATTTTTATAGGATGAGATGGTGAGCAAAAATCACGCGCTCACAGTTAGCATTGAGGACAATGCTAGTTCTTATTGGAGAGGGTGGCCTCTATTTGATATTTGGTGATTCAGACATTCTCATATCTTTGGGCTGTAATAACTGTTGATACTATTTTTCTTTTCCTTATTTATATTTTAGTACTTTTTACTTTTGGTATGTATATATTCAAGTTTCCTATCATATGTATATAGTCACCTACTCTTATGTATATTCATCGTAATCCCCTATTGTAAATATTCATTTCTAATTTTCTTATTTTCTACTTTATAACTTCTTTAGTTTTTACATTTTTAGTTTAACTTCGTATTTCATTTAATAGCTTCTTTTTAATTTATAACTTTTTCTTTACCTTTTGCGCTGTCAATAAGCCCCTGGTTTTCTTAAGGCCACGGTTCTTTCTAGGGGTGGAAATTGTGCGAACCGGGTGTCTCTTCCCTACGACAGACGGCGTGACGACCTTCTTAAGGGTTGAGTCAGTTTTTCATTTTTCTTTTTTGTTTTGTTTTCTTTTGTTTCAGTAGTAGTGAATAAATGTGATTCAAATAAAACTTTCCTTGGCACCAACAGACTTACCTTTGACCTCATGGTTAAAGACAGATTACAAATGAGGCTAGTTCTAGTTGTGATCCTTAGAGTCTTGAGTTGACTGAAACTGTCGTCAGGTGGTGTTAAGGCCATATGTGAGTTTTCAACTTGAACCAAGGTTGTTGTGAGCCCTCGATTCGATTCTCTTTAACGATCCTAGGTTTGAGAGGTGAGTTTTGAATTGCATAACCCGAGTGCCATGCCTAAAAGTCTAGAACTTGCCCCAAGTGCTTTTCTAGGCGAAATCCTAAGTTAGCTCGACTTGTGAAATGATCGTAGGCCTTCCTTTATTCCCTACTAAAATTAAAAGACTTCCATATCCTACCTTGACAAGATCCCTTGTCAACCCATTTTGAGCCTGAGACTATTTGTTCAAAAACCACAATATGAACCTTCATCCGTTCTCTAATGACCCTCTCGGCACCCATTTTTTCCTTGAGCACTCATGATGAATAATAGTCAAAATCATAAATTTGGCGGAGAGACGAGGAAATGCACAGTGATGTAAGGCATTGTAATAAAAGAAAAGGGTCAAAAGAAAGGTTGAAGAAAAGCAAAGGGTTGAAAAGAAAAGTAAAGTTGAAAAAAAGGGCTTGGAATGATGAAAAATAAAGAAAAAAGGGAGGAAAATGAGCTAGAAGTAAAAGAAACAGCGACAATGAGTCTCTCTAAGTTCCCCAAGGAAAATGTGTGACTCTAAGAGTCAAGAAAAACATGGGCCAAAATATGAAAAATTGGAGTGCTTAAGGAGAGATATTCTACCAAAGTTCATCATGACTGAATTTGATCCAAAAAGCCTCCATTACATCCCGACAAAGCCCTATAGGATCTCAAGTTGAGTGAGCTTACATTAGTGATGATTTACACGAGGGGAAAGCCTATGGTACTTAAGGCCGGACTTGAGGCATTCCTTTGAGAGTGAATAGAGCACCCCATAATAAACCCAATTCTGAGAGTTCATTCTTTATGGTGAGACAAGCCTATGGAGAGTATAGGAGAAAGAGTTTGGGATCCACAGTGATTGAGGTGAAGGAGAGAAGCTCTTTGACGCCTTGAGTCAACTCTTGAAGTTTGGGTGTCACATTAGACCTAGTGAGCTAAGAAAATCATTGCATAATGTTGTCAATAATACATGTGTGTTAAGGATAATTGTTAGTCCCAATTGAAGCTTGATGAAATCACATTTGAAAGACTGAACTACTTTTTCTTTTTGTTACGGAGATGGGAGTTATTTTGTTTCCTTAAGGACAAGAAACAAACTTAAGTTTGGGGGAGTTGATAATTAGTGATTTGTGCTTACTATTTACTCATGTTTTCTTAGGTTTTGAGGCAAATTTGACTAAAATACTCCCATAAATTGATGCAAGTTGTTCAAATTGCAGGAATCGGGTTGAATTGTGAATATTGGCCAAAAAGGACTCAAAAAGGGAACAAAACTTGCAATGTCCCAGTACTCAGCAGAACCGCTGCAACGTTCACTATTCCGCTGCAATGTTTGTCATTTCGCTGCAGCGGATTTCCAATCGCTGCCCCATTGCAAAACTTGAGAGAGCATGATTTTGAGGCAATGTTCACCGTTGACCACGCTATTTTTCTGCTGCATCGGTTTCTCTACCGTTGCAGCGTTCATTATTTCGCTGGGAGCGTTTGCCAAACTTTAGAGAGTCAGCCAATTTAGGGTTTTACACTTTCGCGGTCAGTGGCACTTTCTCGCTGCCGCTGCAGCGCCACAATATTCCGCTGGGCGCGGAATGGAGAATCAGAGAATCAACAAAGTCTAAGACCACTGCAGCGGCCATTATTCCGCTGCATCGGAAGCCAATCCGCTGCAGTGCTCAGAAACACGCTGGAAGCGAATTCTCTGTAGGGGAAATTTTGTCCAGTATTTTCAGCCTAGTATAAATACATCTTTTTCTCATTCTTTAGGGCATGAGTTGTTGGAAGGAACACGTGAACAATAGTTATTGTCTACTTTGAGTAATTTTAGCTTAGTTTTTACAATAGTTCTTAGATTTCTATCTTGTAATTTACATTTATGGGTTCCATTTCATCATCTATTTTAGTTTTTTCTTCAATTATGAGTAGCTAGACCCTTAAGCTAGGGTTGTGACCTAACCCTAGTGTGGGTAACTAATGGGTCTTTCATTTTAGGATGAATTTGTGATTAGGTGTTTGATTTTTAGTCTGATTTATGCATAATTCTCAGATTTAGTGTTGCAAACACTATTTCATGCCTTAATGACTAGGGTTACTCTTGAGAAAGATGACCCAAGTCTAGGTAATTAGGCTAACAAGGTATTGGGTTGAGCTCAAGAGATTGATAGCCCCAGTAAAAGGATGGATGCTAGAGATAGCTACACCCGACTTGAGCCATTTGATTTGATTTAATGAAATACCCAATTGTGCTTGAGAAGGCCAATTCGGGTAAAGTCATCCAAATCACCGAGAGGTAGTGGGTGAGAAAATTAGCATGAGGTTATGTCATTCACCCATAATTCACAAGCTTATCCTCTATTTTAGACTCCATTAGTCACTCGCCTAGGAGTAAGTCACAGCCCTGGTGCTTTTAATTACTTGAGAAAATCCACATAAAGATCATAATTAGCTAGATAATAGTCTCTTTTAGTTTAACCTTAGTGTAATTACAAAACCTTTATGATGAGAAGTGCAATTAAGAACTTGAAACACCACTAGGTCAATTAGACACTCAACTCCCATATACATAGCTCCATGTGGAAATCGATCCCGACCCATTCGGGTAAAAGCTGCTTCGACCCCTTCCTTGCTACTTAATAGTAGTATAGGCGGGCGCCGATCACAAGGCACCTCCATACTATTAAATATCTCAAGTTAGGTTTATAACCCCTCCACAATTAATACGGAGTTTTCCCAGTTCTTTTATTTTTCCTTTCAGCTACTCCATTTGACTCAGGTGAATAAGGCGGAGTTACTTCATGAATTATTCCATTCTTTTCACAAAATTCATTCAAAGATAAATATTCTCCACCTCTATCAGATCTAATTCTCTAGAGGTTTCTACTAAGTTGATTTTCAACCTTAGTTTTATAAGAAATAAAAGCATTAAATGCATCATCTTTATTTCTAAGAAAATACAACTTAGTATATCTAGAAAAATCATCAATGAAAGTCACATAATATCTTTTACCGCCTCTAGTCATAGTCTGCTTCAAGTCGCCTAAATCAGTGTGAATTAAAGATAACAATTCAGATTCTCTATTTACACAAGTATTTCTAGTACTTTTAGCTTCAGCACATATTTCACACTTGTTAATATTATTTGTGACTAAACCAAATATTAATCCTAGCGACTGCATTTTCTTTATATACGCGACATTAACATGTCTCAGTCTAGCATGCCACAAAGAAATTGACCCAACCATATAAGCAGAAGAAGATGTATTTTCATATCTAGTATCGAAAATATTAAGCACAAATAAATCATGATTACAATATTCATTGCCCACAAAATTATTATTTTTGGTCTATACGACCTCATTATTCTCGAAAGAAACCTTTACTCCAACTTTTCCTAATAACCCCACAGAAACCAAATTGGTTTGGATATTAGGGATATGCAACACATCACTCAATGCTAGAGTTTTACCAGATGTGAGTTTAAGAGAAATTTTTCCTTTCCCAAGAACACGAGATGTTCTTGAATCACCAAAATTTTTGTCTAAACAAATGTGCCTAGTAGCACCGGGGTCTGCCACCCAATTTCTCACATTGGTCACATTATTTATTTGGGAAATGACCGCAACAACTATATTATCCTCTTTAGTCAAATTTAATTTTTACTTAGCGAGATTATCATTTATCCCAACTCTTCTCTTGCATTGAGGTGCAATTTTCTTGAATGTTTTAATTTTAGCATTGGATACGTAACCATGTCTATTTGCACACCTGTATTTTGATATTAGTGTCTGCCAAAGTTGTGGATGCAATAACGTATTTGCAACACCATGGATATCTAGCAGGACAGCTGGAACATTAGCAGCGCAGACAACACTAAAATTGGTAGCACCATCAAAAAATTTCGCAGTAGTATTACTTGCCATAGTTTCTTAGATTGTAAGGAAATGACACGGGAAAATAACAACAATAATATTTGTGAGCGAAAATACACAAATTGGCTTGAGTTGTGTTGGGCACTGTCCTAAGAAACTATTTCAGCAATGTGAAATATTTCTCCAGGATTAAACAAGCCCATCTCTATTTATTTAGAGGATACATGACTCAGCAAAATATTAAATTACAAACCTAGCTAGCTAGTAGGAAAAGTAAATAAGAAAGGAAACAACTAATATTTAATACTGGACAACAAAGAAATAAGAAAGGCATGAAAGGAAATGAAAGAAATGATGTTTTTGTTGTATGAAATTGTCTGAAGGGAAGATCCTTTTATACGAAAAAAAGCTTAAGTCTTTTCTTGCCATTTGTCAGGTATGATTGTCAAGACTTGCATGCATCTTTCCACATAGATGGACATTTGTCCACTTTACTTGCATGCATCTTGCCACATGGATGGACATTTGTCCACCTTTTTGGAAATATAACAATGATTTCGAATTGTAAGAAAAATGAGTAGGTAATATTGACTAAAAGAACAAGAAGGAAAGAAAACAACTTATCAAAAATATTGTGTCGTGGCAAACCACTGCCTTGAAAGCGATTTCGGCCCGACTAGGTACAAATCGTTAAGGCCGGTCGCTCCCCAAGGTTCCACAACACCCCCAAACACTGCACTCGTGGCTGGAAGTTTAGAATTTGCACAAATAAGTTTCCCAGAAATAAGAGAAGATGAAGGTATTTTATTTAGTTGTTACAGTGTGATGACCCAAAAGGTCATCTTACGTAATTTAAGCTATATCTATGTTCCGAGGCTCCGAGAGCCTCCGTTAGCCTCACCTCGATTGCGTGCGCAGCCCGGGCGTGTAGCCGGGAAGCTTATATGTGAAAAACTGACAAAAGAATGAGTTTTGATAATTAATAAATGATTATAGTTGACTTTGGTCAACATTCCTGGTAAACGAACCCGGACCCGTGATTCGACGGTCCCGGAGGGTCCGTAGGAAAATATGGGACTTGGGCATATGCCCGGAATCGAATTCCGAGGTCCCAAGTCCGAGAAATGAATTTTTAAGAGAAATTATTTTCTGAAAATAATAAAGAAATATGAAAGTGAATAATTATGTGGAAACCTCATTACTGGTCCGTATTGAGGTTTCGGAGCCCGGAACAGGTTTATTATGTACTATTTGTCTTATCTGTGGAATTTGGGGTAAAACGAGCGTGAATTGAGTGGTTTCGGATCAAAAAAATAAGGTTTTGAGGTTTTAAAGAATTTGAAATGTGACTTGGAAAGTGATGTTATGTTCCCGAGGTCCGAATGAGATTCCGAGACCGGGAATAGTTCCGTGGTGTCATTTATAACTTATCTGCAAAGTTTGAAGTCATTCCGAGCAGTTTAGGCCGGTTCGACGTATTGAAGTGAATTCTAGAATTTTAAAGTTCTTAAGATTTGATCAAATAAGTTTTGGGGTTTGATTTCGAGTTCCGCTATTTTTTTTCGTGTTCTGAAAGTTTGAGCGAGTCCGCTTAGTGATTTAGGACTTGTTGGTATATTTGGACGGGGGCTCGGGTGGGCCCAGGTGCCTCCCGGACCCCGCGCGAGGCCAGAAACCAGCAGAAACCACTGCTGGTGCACAGCAGCTGGTGTGACCTCAGGTGCGGTTGCCCAGCCGTAGGTGCGGGATCGCCCTTGCGGTCCCAGCCTCGCAGGTGCGACCCAAGCGCCGCAAGGGCGGCTCCGCAGGAGCGGTTTCCCTTCCGCAGGTGCGGCCCCTTCTGGGCTGGCCCAAGTCCGCAGGTGCGATCCTTTTTCCGCACCTGCGATACCGCAGGTGCGAGTCCCCTTCCGCAGGTGCGAAAATTGCCCAGTTAATATATTAATTTCCAGAACAGTGTTTAGACGGGATTCTTTCAAAATACACGAACTCCTCTTTCTCCGAGCCCCTTAGGCATCCATTGAAGCTTCCTTTCACCAATACTTCGTGGGTTAGTGAATCTTAACTTGTTTTCTTCATTTTCCATTAATCATTATGGAATTCCTAAGCCTAAAACATGTAATTTAAGGTAGAAATTGGGGGAATTGGGTAGTGTTAGGTTTTTGGGATTTTTGGGTGATTCAACCCCAATTTGGGGTCGAATCTTAAAACAAATTGTATATTCTTACTCGTGAGGTTAGGGGTGATCGGGTTTTGGTCCGAACCTCGAGTTTCGACCACGTGAGTCTGGGGTCAATTTTTGAATTTTAGGAAGAATGATTGGAAATGGGTAATTAGGCTATGGGTTTGAATTATTGAGTCATTATTGATATACTTGAGTTGAAAATGTCTAGATAATATCGTTTCGGAGTCGGACTATAAAGGAAAGGCGGTGTTAGAGGGTTGATCGTTCTATTTTGGACCCGAGGTAAGTGACTTGCCTAACTTCGGTGAGGGAATAGGTATTGTTTGCTACGTGTTTACTTGTTAATCATGTTCGTTGCATAGGTAGAGTGACGAGTACCTATGTGATGAGAGTCTAGCATGACCGTGAGTCTAATATGATATAAATCATAGCTTTTCTTCCATGTCTTTTATATTATGAAATTGCCATTATTTGTAA
>ML293315.1:0-28768 GCA_005239495.1 Nicotiana undulata | reverse complement strand
CTCGTTGAACATTATTGTCTCGCATTCTATATTATATTGCATGTTTCCTTGCCGTTGATATTTATCTTGTTCTGGTAAGGAAGAGCGGTGATATTGTTATTTATGCACGAAGGGAAATGCCGTGCCGAGTGTCGATATTCATTATATACACACGAGGGGACATTCCGTGTTGAGATATTGTGATATATGCACGAGGGGACATGCCGTGCCGATTTGATATTTGTGATATATGCACGAGGGGACATGCCGTGCCGATTGATAGTTGAGATTACGCACGAGGGGACATGTCGTGCTCTGTTATTCGACTGATTCCCTCATACTGATAGCTGTTCTCCGATTTCCGGTTTTTACTTTCCTGTCGTACTCTCACTGTACCGTTAAGAATTAAATGTTGTTATCCTGTATCCCCAGCATGTACACCCCATATCTTATTTTATCGTTTAAGTTCCGATATTATTGCTGCTCTTTAAATATCTTTCCCCCTATTTGTTTCCCATATCCCTCCTATTAGGTCATATTTGTTTCATTATCTGTTAATTCTTGTACATATTTCTACTTAGACTAGGACAGGTGATCGTATTATGTTGAGTCTAGCCTCGTCACTACTTCGGCCGGGGTTAGGCTTGGCACTTACTCAGTACCTGGGGTCGGTTGTACTGATACTACACTGCACTTCCTTATGTCGTGCAGATCCTGCTACTGGACCCCGTGGAGCGTTCTGAGGGAGATACCTCCAGTCCACGTTAGAGCTTCGAGGTATACACTGGCGTCCGTGGATCCCGAGGCTTCTTTCCTTTATTGTTTCATTGTCTTTCTTCTTTACTTCCAAGACAGTGTTGCACTTTCATTTCATGATTGTTATGTTCTTCCTTTCCGCATTCAAGTTTTGTTATTTTTAGTATCGATGTTGGAAAGATTATTGTTGGGGAATATGAAGAAAAAAAAAGGGAAAGGTATGTTATTGATGTACGGTTAAACGGTTTCCCACTATTATCCCAGTATATGATTGAATTAGTTAAAGTTGAAAGGTTAGCGTTTTATTTCTTATTAAATGGTGTTAAATTACTATTGCAAGTTATACGTTGGTTGGCCTAGCAGGTTCAACGTTAGGCGCAGTCACGGCCTAAAGGGTGGGAATTCGGGTCGTGACATACAGAAATTAAAGAATGTTGTGGGAAGAAAAGTAATGATTAGTAAGATGGATTCTTGGTTAGAATTGAGTGATTATAATGGCTAATCATAACCTATTTATAGGCAATTAAGGAGGTTGCATGTATGACAAGTGTCGAGAGTCGTTTGACACTTGTCCCATTATATTGACAAGTGTATCTTGTCTTCCATGAATGAAGACATATGGTAGATTTGCATAGCCATTTATCAAAATCATTCAACACTTGGCTTTAAGGCTTTATGCAAGAGGCCACTTGGAAATAGATAGGACATTTGAAAAATAAATAAAAAACTCATGGGTATTGGTTGTAAATGGATTTTCAAAAAAGAAATTTGACTTTGTATTATGAAAAATTCCAACAATCCCCCACTAATGCAAAGACAAAAATAGAACAATTCTGGGCAAAAGAAGGAACATGTACTTAAGTGTCAATATCTTTCGATTTGAATTGACACGTAGTGAAATAAGGCAACAAGTAACATCCACAAAGCGAAGTACTCTTGAACTGAATGGACATTAGATGAGACCGCCACAACACATACTATATCCTTAATTTTATGCAAATTTCGAGATACTAACTAAGTGTTTTTATGGTACCTTGGGTCTCATGAGCGCTCTAGAAAGACAACCCAAGTTGAGAGCAAGAATTTCAATAATAACTCTACAATAATATTATTTTTAAGCGGATACACAGATTGACTTGAGTCGTGCTAGGTACTGTCCTAAGAAACTATTTCAGCTGTGTGAAATGTCTCTCCAGGATTAAACAAGCCTAACTCTATTAGGGAGGATACATGAATCAGCAAAATATTAAATTACAAACCCAGCAAGCTAGTAGGAAAAGTAAATAAGAAAGGAAACAACTAATATTTAATATTGGACAACAAAGGAAGAATAGAGACGTAAAAGGAAATGAAAGAAATGATGTTTATGTTGTGCGAAATTGTCTGAAAGAAAGACCCATTTATAGGCAAAAAAAGCTTAAGCCTTTTCTTGCCATTTGTCAAGTTTGATTGTAAGACTTACATGCATCTTGCCACATAGATGGACATTTGTCCATTTTACTTGCATGCATCTTGCCACATGGATGGACATTTGTCCACTTGTTTGGAAATATCACAACAGTTCCCCCCACATATTTTCAAAAAATTCATAAAAGAGGAATTAGGTTTGTTGGATTTGTATGGTCCAAATGCAATAGGTTTGGTGCCTTTTGGACTATGAACCAAACTTAGATCAATAAAGTTTAACTCACAAAATTACTGGTGAAATATAATATTTCTATGAACCAATAACTCTTATTGTAACACAGAGACTTTATCGATCACATTTTGACCCCTGGTAGTTTTGTTGTGCAACGCGGTTTTGCGCCCAATTGGCAATGCGCGTGCCTGGTTATTCATGAGAGCTCTAGAGACTATGCCAAAATCTCATAGGAGCAGCCCACTCCACTCTCATATAGGTGAATTCATCAAGTGTATACTGCTTTTAAATACACCATCCATAAGGACTATGAATTTCATTAAGAGTTATAAATCAGCCTCTCAATTAGTAGCAGTCAAGCACTCTCTTTTAGTGCATCAATGCCAATATCGAATTTTTATTACCCATATGAACCTACTTCATGAGATCTCCAATCACATAGGTTGGGTTACCATCTATATTGACAACATGTCGGCCTTAACCCCATCTCTTTTGAGGTTTGAAGAATTAATTTTCTTCCCACAGGTTTAGTCAGGGGATCGAGAAAATTTATCTTTGACTTCACATAGTCAATTGAAATTATTCCATCTCTCAACACCTGTTTTATGACATCATGTCTCAATTTCATGTGTCTACTTTTATAGTTATAAGATTTATTCTTTGCTATAGATATTGCCGCTTGGAAATCACAATGTTTAGACACAGGAGGCAATACATCCTTTATTAATGGGATATTAGCTAAGAAGTTTCTTATCCACTCAGCCTTAGAACCATCTAACTCCAGAGCTACAAACTCTGATTCCATAGTCGATCTAGCAATAATCGTCTGTTTAGTTGATTTCCACGATATTGCACCTCCACCAAGGGTGAATACATAACCACTAGTGGATTTTTGTCTCATCTAAATCAGAGATCCAGCTTGCATCACTGTACCCTTATAAAGTAGAAGGAAATCCAATATATAGGATACCATAATTCATGATTCCTCTCAAATATTTCATTAGTCTAGCTAATGCAGACCAATGCTTGTTGTTGGGATTATGAGTATATCTACTCAGTCTACACACAACATAGGCTATATTAGGCCTTGTAAAATTCATTAAATGCATCAGACTCCCAATAATCTGAGCGTATTTAGACTGAGCAACTAGGTCACCATTATTCTTTTTCAACTGAGAGTAGCATCAAAAAGACTGCTCACAAGTGTGACATCAAAATATTCAAACTTCTTAAGAAGTCTCTCAACATAATGTTCTTGTGACAACATTATGCCATATTCACTCCTTATAACTTTAACTCCCAATATCGTATTTACTTCACCCAGATCTTTCATATCAAAATTAGTAGACAGAAATGATTTAGTACTTTGCACAATATTTAAACTTGTACCAAATATAAGCATATCATCAACATACAGACATATTATCACATAATCATTGCCTACCACTTTAGTATAAACACATTTATCCACCTCAGCTTAAGAAAAATCGTCTCTCAGTAAGACTTGTTCAAATTTCTCATACCGCTGCTTAGGAGCTTGTTTAAGGCCATAAAGAGATTTAATTAATTTACAAACTTTATTTTCTTGTCCTGGAATGAAACAACCTTCAGGTTGAACCATATAAATTTCTTCTTATAAATCACCATTTAAAAAAGCTATTTTGACATCCATTTGATGGATTAAAAACTTATGGATAGAAGCTAAGGCAATTAAAACTCGAATAGAAGAAATTCTAGTTACCGATGCAAATGTATCAAAATAATCTACATTTTGTTTTTGAGAATATCCTTTTGCTACTAACCGCGCTTTATATTTATCTAAAGATCCATCGGGGTTAAATTTACTTTTGAAGATCCATTTACAACCAATAGGCTTTGCACCAGGAGGTAAATTAGTTAAAATCCATGTATTATTTTTCTTAATAGAATCTATTTCAACTTTTATTGCCTTTTTCCAATATGTAGCATCTGAAGAAGATATAGCTTCAAAATAATTTGATGGTTCATTATCAACAAGGAAAGTTTGAAAATCATTTCCATATGAAAAATATTCTTTCCTAGGCCTTTTGTTCCTTCTCAGTTCCTCATTAGAGTTAATTTTATTATTTGTTTCAACATGTGTATGAGAAACCTTTTCAGACAGTGGATAAATATATTCAAAGAACTCAACATTCTTTGTCTCACTTGTAGTATTGCAATCAATCACATCACTTTTTAAAACAAGAAATCTATATGCAACACTATGTTTAGCATATCCAATAAGCATACAATCAACAGTTTTAGAACCTGTTTTTCTCTTTTTAGGTTCAGGCAACAGAACTTTAGCAAGGCACCCCGACACTTTTAAATATTTCAAATTAGGTTTATAACCCCTCCACAATTCATACGGATTTTTTCCAGTTCTTCTATGTGGTATTATATTTTGTAAGTGACATGCAGATAATATAGTTGCACCCCACATATTATCAGGAGCATTAGAACTAACTAACATAGAGTTCATCATCTCTTTCAGTGTTCTATTTTTCCTTTCAGCTACTCCATTTGACTCAGGTGAATAAGGCGGAGTTACTTCATGAATTATTCCATTCTTTTCACAAAAATAATTTAAAGATAAATATTCTCCACCTCTATCAGATCTAATTCTCTTGATTTTTCTATTAAGTTGATTTTCAACCTCAGTTTTGTAAGAAATAAACGCATTAAAAGCATCATCTTTATTTCTAAGCAAATACAACCTAGTATATCTAGAAAAATCATCAATAAAGGTCAAATAATATCTTTTACCACCTCTTGTCATAGTCTGCTTCAAGTCGCCTAAATCAGTGTGAAGTAAAGATGATAATTCAGTTTCTCTATTTACGGGAAAACATGTCTTTCTAGTACTTTTAGCTTCAGCACATATTTCACACTTGTCAATATTATTTGAGTCTAAACCAGATATTAATCCTAGTGACTGCATTTTTTATATATGCGACATTAACATGTTCTAATCTAGCATGCCATAAAGAAATAGGCTCAACCATATAAGTAGAAGCAGATGCATTTCCATTGATAACATCAGAAATATTAAGTACAAAGAGTCCTTGGTTATAATAGCTCTTTCCCACAAACACATTATTTTTGGTCATTATGATCTTATCATATTCAAATGACACTTTCACTCCGGCTCTTCCCAACAAGGATACAGAAATCAAGTTTGCCCTCATAGTAGGAACATGCAGTACATCAACAAGGGTTAAAGTTTTTCCCGAAGTGAGTTTTAGGAGAACTTTACCCTTACCCAAGACGTTGGTAGTACTTGAGTCTCCAAGGTAAACCTCTTCTCTAACATCCTCTATATGATTATAAGAGGAAAATGCTTCTCGATTTACACAAATGTGCCGAGTAGCCCTAGAGTCTATCACCCATTATTTTGCATGTGCTACAATGCTTACTTGAGAAATGACAGCTGCAATAATATCACCTCCTTTCGCTAAGTTAGCCTTAGAAGTATTAGTTTTTCCTTTGTCATTTCCTGCTCTTGTAATGACCCGATCAGTCGTTCTGAGAGTTTTAGCCCTGTTTCTCCCATTTTTGCTTCATTATATGTGGCTCAACTCTATTATGTTGTGTTGGGTCGGTTGGGTTGGGTTCTGAGTGGTTGTGGAGAGAAATGAGACACTTAGTCTCTTGGATTGGTCTAATATTTCGAAAAGTCAACCGGAAGTTTACTTATAGGTAAATGATCTCGAAATGTGGTTTTTATGCCTCGGATAGTTTCGTTAGGTGATTTGGGACTTAGGAGTATGTTCGGAATGTTGTTCGGAGGTCCGGAGTAGAATTAGGTTTGAATTGGCGAAATTGGATTTTTGGCGATTTTCGGTCGGCAGTGGAAAACTAGCTATCGCGGTCGGACTGGAATTTCCAAAAGTTGGAACAAGTTCGTAGTGCCATTTTGGATGTGTGTGCAAATTTTCAAATCATTCGGACGAGGTTTGGTTAGTTTCGGCATCGTTGGTGATTTTCGGAAGTTTGAAGATCCTTAGGCTTGAATCATGAGTTGATTTGGTGTTTCGATGTTATTTTGGGTGTTTCGAGGGTCCGACTAAGTTTGAATGAGGTTATGGGATGTGTTGGCACATATGGTTGAGGTCCCGAGGGCCTCAGGTGTGTTTCGGGTGAGTTTTGAGCTAGTCCAGGCATTCCGGAACTCAAGCATGGTTATGGTGCTTATTGTTCGCTGAGGGAGAAGGAAATTTCTGCTGGGGGCAGAATTGGGGCGCTAAGGGCGGAGTTTTGGACGCTGAGGCGCTCCAGGGAAGAATCCGCAGGTTCGCTGGTATGACTTCGGGAGCCTATATCTTTTTATCTAGAAGGAATTTGGAGATGATTCAACCACGAAAATTGTAGCTCTTCGTGTCTAGTTTTTAGAAATGTAAAGAAATCATTATATGGACATCTGTAGAGAAAGTTATGACCAAACTACTGAAACCTGTCACTACAGCCTCCAGAAGCGCGACAACGCTAATTGTTCGCGTCCGCGGAGGTGGGTTCTGCTGCAGCGCCCGGAATTTTGCTGTCAGCGGAACGGAGATAAGAAAATGCACTATATAAATGGGATTTAGGGCATTATTTCACATTTTTGGACCTAGGGAGCTCGGTTTGTGGCGATTTTCTGAAAGTTTTCCAAGAATTACATTGGGGTAAGTGATTCTAACTCGGATTTGGTTAATATACATGAATATATAATTGATTTCATCATTTGATTAGTACTTTGAGGTAGAAATTTGGAAAAATTATAGAAACTTCATAAAATAAAGTTTTGGGAATTGAAATCGAATTGGAGTCGGATTTGAATTAAACTAGTATGGTTGGACTCGTGAGTGAATAGGTTTTCTAATTTTGTGAATTTCGTCGGATTTCGCGACGTGGGCCGGCTTTGACCAAATTCGGGATTTTTGGTCTAGTTTGATAATTTTCATATGGGATTCATTCTTTTAGCGTATATTGATAATAATATACTGATTTGGTTAGATTTGGAGCAATCGGAGGCCGAGTCTAGAGGCAAAGGCACTATGGGCTAGGATTTTAGCCAATGTTTAGGTAAGTAACGTTTCCAAACTTGGTTATGAGGGTTCGAAACTCCGAACTACTTGTTATATGATTAGAATTGGTGACGCACATGTCAAGTGACGGGTGTGCAGGCGTACACCGTGAGACTCGTGCCCTGGTTCGTCCCATGGCAACGTTTAGTGATTATTCCCTGATGATATATGCGGTTCTATCAATGTGAATAAAGTGAACATGTTAGGAATCATGATAAATTTTGTATATTAAGGCTTCACGCCGATACTGTTGAGACTTGAGCGATCGTTTACATGCAAACATGCTGGAAATCATGTTAAATTAAATGCTAAGGCTTCACGTTGAAATTGTGGAGACTCGAGTGGTCGTATATTGTTGTTTCCTTATGTGTTATTTGATTTCATATACTCAGTCCTGTCATAGCATATCATTTCATACCTCAGTCTAGGTAATTGTTAATTTTACATATTTATCATCGTTTCGCGCTAATTCAGAGCATATTGAGATATATCTGGCATATTTTGTAGTTATTTTTGATAAACTGTGAACATGTCTAAATTTTGTACGCTGACTATTGTAATTACTGAGGTTTAGTCTATCACTACCTCTCAGCCCATAGTTTGGGTTCGTTACTTCTGAGTTGGTGTACTCACGTTATCCCCTGCACCTTGTGTGTAGATCCAAGTTCATCGGGACCCGGTAGTGGTTGTTGATTTGATGTCAGAGTTTCTTTTGGAGTCTTCGAGGTAGCAGCTGGCGATCGCTGCCTCGTCTTCTCCCTCTTTATCTTCCTGTGGCATTTTTATTATCTCATACTATGTTGTCTATTTTTGTATTTTGACATCCTTATGTTCTAGTAGCTCATGACTCGGTGACACTAGAATCTGGGGTTGGTTTCTATTGTATTTTAATGATGTTAAACTTCCGAATGGAGTATTATTGACACTTTGGTCCCGAATGATGTGGCTTGCCTGATTCCACGATAGGCGCCATCACGGCCGGGTGTTTTGGGGTCGTGACAAGTTGGTATTAGAGATCTAGGTTATATAGGTCTCACCAGTCATGAGAAGGTTTAGTAGAGTCTTGCGGATCGGTATGGAGACATCTGTACTTATCTTCGAGAGGCTACAGAACCCTTAAGAAAAATC
The DNA here is from genome assembly GCA_005239495.1 of Nicotiana undulata. Lineage (NCBI taxonomy): Eukaryota > Viridiplantae > Streptophyta > Magnoliopsida > Solanales > Solanaceae > Nicotiana > Nicotiana undulata. The sequence continues at coordinate 20,182 of ML293315.1, read as the reverse complement.
TCACATTCTTTAATTATTGTCGTGTGAACCCATTTATTTAGCCAAAACCGTAACTCTTTGAATCCCTTCATGTATTCGAATGCACACGTGAGCGCTCGATATCAGTTGTGCATCGACGTCTTGTAATTTCCATGGATGAGGTGCGAGGTGTGAATTATTGGCATATTGTTGTGGGCCAGTCTAGAGGACTCGAGGCCAGATTTTTGTCGGTGGCTTGGGTGGTGAGATTCGATTGCGTTAGCACGTGCATTTGGGACTTATATGTCCGTTTGTGTCCTCATTGGTGGGATTTTATGACTAGATGACTATGGGGCGAGTGTGATTCGATGGTGAGGTATGTTCATATTGCTTGATTGTGACAGAGAGAATTGGCTGGAGATGTAGTTAGAACCATTGAGTGTTTGACCTCTGTTTCGAGTTGGCATATGGCCTCGAGTTGTGAGTGTATTGGAGGACCCCTCATGTAGTTTAGTCATGGAGGGAAGTGGAATCTTCCTGTTGTGTTATGAGTTCTTGGTGATGTCTTTTGGTCTGACCAATGCCCCAGTAGCGTTCATGTATTTGATTAACAGTGTATTCCAGCTGTATTTATACGCCTTCATTATTGTATTCATTGATGACATCCTGGTATATTCTCGTAGCCAGGAAGAGCATGCTCAGCATTGGAGAGTCGTATTGTAGAGATTGAGGGAGGAGAAGCTTTACACAAAGTTCTCTAAGTGTGAAATTTTTGCTCAGTTTAGTAGCATTCTTGGGACACGTGTTGTCCATCGAGAGTATCCATGTAGTTAGACGAGTGTGGATAGAGCTCCCGGAAGCTCAAGATTTCTTTGACCACAGCTCCAATGTTAGTTCTGCCATCAGCTTCAGGTTATTATACCACGTATCTTGATGCCTCTAGGATAGGCATTGGTTGTGTTTTAATGTAGGAGGGTATAGTGATTGCGTGATAGCTATGATTTTTTGGAAAGGTATAGAGATGATATCAGTTTGAGGCTAAGCAGGCGGGGTTATCTCCCGCAAAGTGTCCTGAGGTTGTGTGATCCTTAGGGGGGTTTATATCAAGTACTCATTTACCAGTAAATGATGTATGCTGCAACGGAGTTTGGATCGCTTGTGGAGGTTGTCACAGCTATTACAATGGTGAATGCGAGAATGCAGATGATTTGGGATGTTAAATGGTTTGAGTTATATATGAGCTTATGAAGGATTTAGTTGAATCTCACCGTGATATGATGGCAGTGTTAGTGTGTGGGAATTGTGAGTTATTGCTTGTTCTGACCTATGGATTTGAGCCAAGTGGGGGAGCCTGCTAATGGTAAGTTGATTGTACGATTATGTGTTTCATAGGTTTCAGTTCGAGGTATATTGATGAATCAGTTATGACCGGCAGAGGTGGAATCTGGGAATGACTCGAGTAATGGAAATTCTTCGATACAGGTTGTAATGTACTCTATGGGCAGATGGGTTTTATTGAATGATTGAGTTGTAATTGTAAAAGGTGTTGTGTGTGCAGTGTATGAATTTTATTGGTTTCTTCGAAGTGTGGGTTACTTCCTAGTATGCTGGTGTGCAAATAGGGTCAGGTCGTTGGATCAGTTTGATCAATTTAATTGAGATTTGTGTAGAGTGGATGACTCTCGAGAATTGTTCTGATGGATTCAAGGTTATCCGTAACGATTGGGAATCTTCAAGGTGTGTATTTGGCTAGAACTGAGATTTACGTTGGAGGGTGCCAAGACTTGTGGCATTTCTACATTATCATGGATTCTACATACCAATATCAGGAAAGTGAAGGTAATGGCTTTAGATTCGTAGGAAGTCTCTTCAGGGTAAGTATTTTGAATGTGGTACTTTTGGGGATATTTGAGAGAGTATTCAGCGGCTTACGAGCAATAGACGGTACAGTCTTATGCTTGGGTCTCGTGTGGTGAGTCTAGGTTGAGAATTCCAGTATTATGGCAAGGAGAAGTATCAATTCGAAGGTAAGTCAGAAGGGACTTGGATAAATAGGACAGCTTTGTAGTAGGTCGGATCGGCATGGTAAGGGATATGATTAGTTCTTTGAATGTTTATGAGGCAATGAGTATTTACAGGTGTTTCTTAGCAATGCTCTTGGGTTTTGGTGACCTGCGTAGCTTGGTTGAGTTATGAGGGTTCAGTCCTGATGGCTTGGTGTTGTACAAATGGGATTCAGATAGTTCCTGATGGTTTCTACCACGGTTAGAGATGTATATTTCCTACGAGCGTGAGGTGCAGGTGATGTATAGTGATTTTGCTTCTAAATATGATCAAATGGAAAGTTCTTGGCTAGTTGGGTCCGTAGTTGCTTGTGGCTCGGAAGAGATCATGAAGTTCTCATATTTATCATAGGATGGCATGGCATATGCGGTATGTTGTGTAGAGTTGAGATTTTCATGTGTGAGGTCACGGTTCAGTTCTTGAAGGAAGGTCAAATTCTTAGGCAGCATTCGCAGTTACAGATGACTAGGTAGATGATATCTCTATTGGGTGGCTTGATGAGGGTATACATTTCAAAAAGGGCAATGTGTGGAGTTTAGGGTGCTTCATTGGTATTGCGACGCTCTCTTGTTGGATCGACTGCTGATATTCAAGGTTGCTTGGTGACACGGAAGAATGATAGGGGTATCCCTCGTGGAATGATTCAGTATTAGGGATGTGTTATATATAATCGAGCGGTGTAGTTGAGATCAGATATGGTAATTTGTGCGCTTCATGGACTTCGAGACTGAGAGTTCTCATAAACAGATTTTTTGTGGTTGTGGACTGTGAGGATGCGAGCAAACCTAGTCAGATGTTAGTAAATGCCATGATTTAGTCATCGTGAACCTTAAGAGTGTTATCTATCTGTTGTGGGTGACCAGAGTTGATTTAGGGTTATTGGTAGGCCCAGTATGGGTGTGTGTTCTGCACCGGTTGAGAATTTTGGACTCCGAATTGCTACCATTGAGGGATTTACCATTCGATTGTCATTGAGCTTATTCATATTATGGAGGGATCTATGAGTTACCCTTCAGTGTTGTGAGGAGTGGTGATTGTTGGTTATGTGCACATATGGTGCAAAGTTATTTGGGATTTATAGCGGGATTTGAGTAAGGTAAGTGATTGGATATTGCGGGATTGAGTCGTATTGGTTACGTTCTTTCTGATTCATGTGGTATGGTATTGTCCGATTTCCTCGTGGTTATGGCAATGCAATTGGAGCACTTGATGTCGAATTGTGCATGGTTATTGATTTTGAGCAAGGTGGCTTGAAGTATTTCATGTGGACAACGTTCGGATGGGATCACACATTGTAGCGGAGTTATGCGGAGGTATGATCCTTGGTGTCAGATTCGCGTGTTTTGATTTTACGATGTGCGTCAGGCTCTTAGCATGGTGTTGTGATGGTAATTGTTAATGGAAGGATAGTCCTCTAGTGTGAATCTTTTCTATGATTTGAGTTCGTGGGATGTTGCTATTGAGTGAACGAGTTGCACAGGTTATGGCTTTGGATTGTATGATGCGTCATGTCAGCAGATTTGTCATGTTGGATGAGAAGAGGTCGTTGGGCCTAGAATGAATACTACCAAAGTTGACTACAACATGGTTGGAAGGATGATATCGGAAGTTTGTTTAGAAATCTGCTATAGTTCCTGTCAGAGAAAGGGGGAGCTCCATGACTGGCTGATCGGGCAAATGGTTACTAGTTTCTATGTGTTTCTTTCATCATCGGCAGTATATGAAAGTGTTAGAGCGAGTCATTTCCTGATAAGAGGTTATGTACCGGTATTGGGTTGTTTTAAGAAGATATTGTGATTAGGAGTTATCGCTATGAGTGTTTGGGTCATGCGGTATATTATGTGATTACATCTTTGGTTACGAATATGGATTGATACAGCGTGTTCAGACTTATTCAGTTTATAGTTGTGAAATTTTGTTCTTGTAAATTATTTCAGAAGTAGAAATTTGGTTCCAAGGTTTATGGTATTTCAGCCGTGTTGTGATATTGGACCTATATGGGATACGGTGACGTGGGATCACCCCCAGGTATGTGCATGGTAGGTTACACGGAAATTTTGATGGTTTTTGGAACAATTTTGGGCACATTCGAGGACGAACGTATGTTTAAGTGGGGGAGAATGTAACGATCTGATCGGTTGTTGTGAGAGTTTTAACCTTGTTTCCCCCGTTTCTACTTCATTATATGTGGCTCAGCTCTATGATGTTGTGTTGGGTTGGGTTCTGAGTGGTTGTGGAGAGAAATGAGACACTTAGTCTCTTGGATTGGTCTAATAGTTCGAAAAGTCAACCGGAAGTTGACTTATAGGTAAATGATCTCGGAATGTGGTTTTTATGGCTCGGATAGTTTCGTTAGGTGATTTGGGACTTAGGAGTGTGTTCAGAATGTTGTTCGGAGGTCCAGAGTAGAATTAGGTTTGAACTGGCGAAATTAGATTTTGGCGATTTTCGGTTGGCAGTGGAAAACTAGCTATCGCGGTCGGACTGGAATTTCCAAAAGTTGGAACAAGTTCGTAGTGCCATTTTGGATGTGTGTGCAAATTTTCAAATCATTCGGACGAGGTTTGGTTAGTTTCGGCATCGTTGGTGATTTTCGGAAGTTTGAAGATCCTTAGGCTTGAATCATGAGTTGATTTGGTGTTTCGATGTTATTTTGGGTGTTCCGAGGGTCCGACTAAGTTTGAATGAGGTTATGGGATGTGTTGACGCATTTGGTTGAGGTCCTGAGGGCCTCGGGTGTGTTTCGGGTGAGTTTTGAGCTAGTCCGGACATTTCCGGAACTTAGGCATGGTTATGGTGCTTATTGTTCGCTGAGGGAGAAGGAAATTTCTGCTGGGGGCGGAATTGGGGCACTGAGGGCGGAATTTTGGACGCTGAGGCGCTCTAGGGAAGAATCCGCAGGTTCGCTTGTCTGACTTCGAGAGCTTATATCTTTTGATCTAGAAAGAATTTGGAGATGATTCAAAAACGAAAGTTGTAGCCCTTCGAGTCTAGTGTCCAGAAGCTACAGATCTCATTATTTGGACATCTGCAGAGAAAGTTATGGCCAAAATACTGAAGTCCGTCACTATAGTCTCCAGAAGCGCGACAACGCTAATTTTTTGCGTCCGCTGAGGTGGGTTCCGCTGCAGCGCCCGAAATTTCGCTGTCAGTGGAATAGAGATAAAAAACTGTACTATATAAACGGGATTTAGGGCATTATTTCACATGTTTGGACCTATGGAGCTCGGTTTGTGGCGATTTTTTGAGGGTTTTTCAAGAAATACATCAGGGAACTCGGATTTGGTTAATATACATGAATATATAATTGATTTCATCATTTGATTAGTACTTTGAGGTAGAAATTTGGAAAAAATTCTAGAAACTTCATAAAATAAAGTTTTGGGAATTTAACATCAAATTTGGAGTCGGATTTGAATGAAACTAGTATTGTTGGACTCGTGAGTGAATGGGTTCCCTAATTTTATGAATTTCGTCGGATTTCGAGATGTGGACCGGGTTTGACCAATTTCGGGATTTGTGGTTTAATTTGATAATTTTCATATGGGATTCATTCCTTTAGCGTATATTGATGATAATATACTAATTTGGTCAGATTTGGAGCTATCGGAGGCCGAGTCTAGAGGCAAAGGCACTATGGGCTAGGATTTTAGTTGGTTTTGAGGTAAGTAACATTTCTAAACTTGGTTATGAGGGTTTGAAACCCCAAACTACTTGTTATATGATTAGAATTGGTGACGCATATGCCAAGTGACGGGCGTGCAGGCATATACCATGAGACTCGTGCCCTGGTTCATCCCATGGCACCGTTTAGTGATTATTCCCTGATGATATCTGTGCTTCTATCAATGTGAATAAGGTGAACATGTTAGGAATCATGATAAATTTTGTATATTAAGGCTTCACGCCGATATTGTTGAGACCCGAGCGATCGTTTACATGCAAACATGTTGGAAATCATGTTAAATTAAATTCTAAGGCTTCACGTTGAAATTGCGGAGACCCGAGTGGTCGTATATTGATGTTTCCTTATGTGTTATTTGATTTCATATACTCAGTCCTGTCATAGCATATCATTTCATACCTCAGTCTCGGTAATTGTTAATTTTACATATTTATCATCGTTTTTGGCTAATTCATGCATCTGTGAGCCCATGTCAGCGAGACTAGAGAGTAATGACTAAGTGAGGCCGAGAGCCTGTTATTGAGACAGTTATGAGGTCGGACTGCACACCGCAGCAATACTTTAATCATGCCTTTGTTTGCTTGATATAATGCTTGGGCCAATAGGGCCCCTTCGAAGTCTTTACACTCCTAGTGAGCGCATTGATATTGAGGGATGGATCTTCTCAGGACATGGATCTTGTCCGAAGTTGATGATATGTGAGAGATGGATCTTCCTTGGACATGGATCTTGTCCGAAGTTGATGATATGTGAGAGATGGATCTTCCTTGGAGATCTTGTCCGAAGTTGATGATATGTGAGGGATGGATCATCCCTGTGTTGAGTTGACAACCACCATGAACCAATTGGCCAAGGCTCAGCTTCAACAGGTTCAAGGGCCGAAATAGGTGAATGCTTTGGAAGGGGTGAACATGATGGTGAACAAGAGAAGACAACGAGTCTAACAAGTAAAAAACCATCCGGAACAATTTGAGCAAAGTAATAGTGGGTATAATCTAGATGATTCATATGATGAGCAAGAAAGACTCTAAGGCAAGATTGCGAGTGTTGTATTCCAGAGATGGATCTTCTCCATGGGGATGGATTGGCATTTTTCCTCTTTACTGAGTGACTACGATGTCACGACCCAATTTCGGAGTCGTGATGGCGCCTGTCGTGGAACCAGGCAAGCCACCCATTTGTCTAAGCTAAATGCAATTACCAGTAAATTATCTTTTTTTTAAAACAAGTCTATGGATAATAGTATTAATAAATTTGAAGTTTGAAACAATATCTGAAACAAAAATTTAAGTTCTACAACCCCGGATCTAGTGTCACTTAGTCACGAGATACTACAACATAATAATGTCAAGATACGGGAATAGACAACATAGTTTGTAAAAGTGAAGTACAACAGGAAGATAAAGAGGGAGAAGACGAGGCTGCGATCGCCAGCTGCTACCTCGAAGACTCCAAAAGAAACTCTAACAGCAAATCTGCAACCGCTATCGGGTCCCGATGAACCTGGATCTGCACACAAGGTGCAGGGGGTAACGTGAGTACACCAACTCAGAAATAACGAACCCAAACTATGGGCTGAGAGGTAGTGACGAACTAAACCTCAATAATTGTAATCATTAGTGTACAAAAATTTAGACATGTTCACAGTTTATCAGAAAATAACAACAGAATATGCCAGGTATATCTCAATATGCTCTACATGCCAACATATCAATAGTGTGGAAAGCCAAGAACTTTACATTTGATCCCACCTAAAAGCAAAAATCACTATACATCACATGCTCCTCGCGCTAGTAAAAAAAATACACATTTCTAACCATAGTAGAAATCGTCAAGGACTATCTGAATCCCATTTGTACAACACCAAACCATCAGGGATAAATCCTTCTAACTCAACCAAGCTACGCAGGTCACCCAACCCAGCATTGCTAAGAAATACCTGTAAAAACTTATTACCTCATAAGCACCCAAAGGACTAATCATTCCCCTTACCATGTCGATCCGACCTACTACCAAATTATCCTACTAATCCCAGTTCCTTATGATTTACCTTCGAATTGATACTTCTCCGTGTCATAATACCACAATTCACAACCTAGACTTACCATACAAGACCCAAGCATAAGACTGCACCGTCTAAGGCTCGTAAGCCGTTGAATGCTCTCTCAATTATTCCCAAAAGCACCACATTAAAAATACGTATCCTGAAGAGACTTCATGCGAATCCAAAGCCCTTCTCTTCACTTTCATGATACTAACATGTAGACTCCATGATAATGTAGAACTGCCACAAGTCTTGACATCCTCCAACCTAAATCTCAGTTCTAGCCAAATGCACATCTTGAAGATTCCCAATTGTTACCTATAACCTTGAATCCATCAGACCTATTCTCGAGAGATATCTGCTCTACGCAACCTCAGTTAAACTGATCAAACAGACCGAATGACCTGGCCCCGCTTGCACACCAACATCCTAGGAAGTAATCCACACACTTGAAACAACAAGCAAATTCATACACTGCACACACTACACCTTTTTCAATTGCAACTCAATCGAGCAATATACCCATCTACCCATAGAGTACCGTACAACCTGTATCGAAGAATTGTCCATTACTCGAGTCATTCCCGGACTCCACCTCTGCAAGTCACAACTAATTCACCAATATCCCTCGAACCGAAACCAACACAACACACAAATCGTGTGACCAACTTATCATTAATAGACTCCCCCACTTGGCTCAAAGCCAAAGATCAAGGCAACCAATAACTCATAATGCACATACACTATCACACCACAATGTCGCCGTGAGATTCGACTAAATCCTTCATGAGCTCATACAAAACCATCTATCTAATGTCTCCAATCATCTGCAAACCTAGCATTCTCCCCTATAGTAGTCATGCCAACTTCCACAAGCGATCTAGTCTCAAATTGCAACATATATCAATTATTGATAAATAGTACTTGCTACAAAACCACATGAGGATAACACAACCTCAATACACCCCGCGGGAGATGACCCCGTCTGCTTAATCTCAAACTGATATCATCTCTATATTCTTCCAAAAAAATAATAGCTATTACTCAATCACTTTACCTTCGTGCATTAAAACACAACTAATGCCTATCCTCGAGGCATCAAGATACGCGATATAAAAACCTAAAGCTTATGGCGAAACTGACTCTAGAGTGTGGTCAAGGAAAATCTTGAGCTTCTGGAAGCTCTGCCCACACTTGTTGACCACATGGATACCCTCGATGGACACCACGTGTCCCAAGAATGCTACTGAACTGAGCCAAAACTCACACTCGGAGAACTTTGCATAGAGCTTCTCCTCCCTGAATCCTTATAATACCATCCTCAACTGTTGAGTATGCTACCTCTGGCTACGAGAGTACGCCAGGATGCCATCAATGAATACAATAACAAAGAAAAGCAAACACGGCTGAAACACACCGTTAATCGAATACATGAACGCTTTTGGTACATCGATCAGCCCAAGGACACCACCAGAAATTCAGAACATATAGGAAAATCCACTTCACTTCGCAACTAAGCTACACGAGATGCCCTTCAATACACTCACAACTCGATATCATATTCCAACTCAAGACAGAAGTAAAATACTTAATGGTTCTTGCTACATCTCCCGCCAATTCATTTTGTCACACCCAAACAACCTGAACACATCTAACCATCATATCACACTCACCATGAAGTCATCTAGTCACCAAATCCCATCAATCAGAACACAAACGGACATATAAGTTCCCAAATGCACGTGCTCACACAAACAAAATCTCAGTACTCCAGCCATAGATAAAATACGGTCTCAAGTCCTCCAGACTGGCCCATTATCAATATGCTAAAAATCATATCTCGCCCATGGGAATCACAAGCCATGGATACACAGATGATACTGAGCGCTCGCGTGCACATTCGAATACATGAAAGGAATTCAAAGAATTACGCTTTTGAACGAATAGATGGATTTGCACGACAAGAATTCAAGAATGTGAGATTTTTTCTAAGGGTTCTATAGCCTCTTGAAGATAAGTACAGACGTCTTCGTACCGATCCGCAAGACTCTACTAAACTTGCTCATGATTGGTGAGACCTATTCAACCTAGAGCTCTTATACCAACTTGTCACGACCCAATTCCGGAGTAGTGATGGCGCATGTCGTGGAACCAGGCAAGCCATCCATTTATCTAAGCTAAATGCAATTACAAGTAAAATATCTTTTTTTTAACAAGTCTGTGGATAATAATATTAATAAATCTGAAGTTTGAAACAATATCTGAAACCAAAATTTAAATTCTACAACCCCGGATCTAGTGTCACTCAGTCACGAGCTACTACAACATAAGAATGTCAAGATACGGGAATAGGCAACATAGTTTGTAAAAGTAAAGTACAACAGGACGACAAAGAGGGAGAAGACGTGGTTGCGATCGCCAGCTGCTACCTCGAAGACTCCAAAAGAAACTTTAACAGCAAATCTACAACCGCTATCGGGTCCCGATGAACCTGGATCTGCACACAAGGTGCAGGGGGTAACGTGAGTACAACAACTCAGAAGTAACGAACCCAAACTATGGGTTGAGAGGTAGTGAAAGAGTAAACCTCAATAATTCTAATCATTAGCGTACAAAAATTTAGACATGTTCATAGTTTATCAGAAAATAACAACAGAATATGCCGGGTATATCTCAATATGCTCTACATGCCAACATATCAACAGTGTGGAAATGCACATAGTGCTCACAACTCTCCCATAGAAGTCCACTCAATACTATGTATGGATCTCAGGCCCAGGGAAGATCCATCCCGGAATATGCATAAACACCGGTGACGGTAGTCACTCAGTACTGAGGAAAAAGGTCAATCCAGCCCCACGGAGAAGATCCATCTCCGGAATACAACACTCGGACAAGATCCATGTCCAGGGACCATACATCCCTCACATATATCAACTTCGGACAAGATCCATGTCCAGGTAAGATCCATCCCTCAATATCAATGCGCTCACTAGGGGTGTAAAGACTCCGTAGAGGCTTCTATAAGCCCAAGCGCTATATCAAACCAACGAAGGCATGATTACAGTATCGCTGCGGTGTGCAGTCCGATCTCGTAACAGTCTCAATAACAGGCCCTCGTCCTCACTCAATTATTACTTTTCCAGTCTCACTCATATGGCTCACAGATGTATAAACCAACCCAAACAATGATAAATATGCATATAATTAACAATTTCTGAGACTAAGGCATGAAATGATATGCTATAACAGGACTGAGTGTATGAAACCAAATAATCACAAGAGGAGACAGTAATAGACCACAACTCGGGTCCCAGCATGTTCGGCGTGAAGCCTTTGCATTTATACTTAACATGATTTCTAACAGGTTCACGTTTACCACATAATAGAAGTGCGGACATCAATCCGTAATAGCTACTAGACGGTGCCATGGGATGAGCCAGGCCACGAATCACTCGGTGCACGCCCGCACGCCCGTCACTTGGCATGTGCGTCACTTTCATTATTGTCATATATCATATAATTCGGGGTTTCGAACCCTCAGAACCAAGTTTGGAAATGTTACTTACCTCAAAACCGACGAAAATACTACTCCACAGTTCCCTAGCCTCTAAATTCGGCCTCCGAGTGCTCCAAATCTACCAAGATCAGATTTATATCATCATAATATGCCAAGGAATGAAACCCAATCGAAATTTATCAAAAGTACTCAAAAATCCCGAAATTGGCCAAACCCGACCCCCCGGGCCCATGTCTCGGAACTCAATAAAAATCACAAAACTAGAATCCTCATTCCCTCACGAGTCTACCCATATCAAATTCACAAAAATCCAACCTCAATTGCCCACTCAAATCATCAAAAGAAGCTCTCAAACTTTCCTCCTATTTCCCCCCAATTTTCGTTCTAATTCCTCAAATTTAAATGATAAGAATCAAGACTAAATCACGAAATTAACCTAAATATGATTGAAGAACACTTACCTCAAAGACTCTACTGAAAATCCCTTCAATTTCCACCTTCTCCCGAGCTCTCTAATGGGTTTTTGCAAAAATAGACTAAACCCTCATTTTTTAACTTAAAAGAATCTGCCCAGTCTTTTCTTCACCGCGATCGCGGACATTCCCACGCGATCACGAAGCATAAATAAATGCTGAGTCCAACTTACCCTACGCGATCCCGGAAATATCGATGCGATCGCGAACCTCTAACTCCTTGACCACTGCAATCGCATCCCCAAACACGCAATCGCGAAGAATTATCACCCCAGTTTCCCCAGCTCCAATACCATACGCGATCGCGACACTGGCCACGCGTTCGCGAAGGGTCACTTCCCACACGACCGCGATCACGACCCATATACTGCGATCGCGACCCATATACTGCGATCGCGAAGAACAACTTCGACTCCACCCCTGCTAAGCCTACGCGATCGCGAACTCACCCCTGCGATCGCGTAGAAGAAACACCAAAAGTACACCAGCAGATTTTCTGCAATTTCCCAACCTCTAAACTAGGTCTGTCAACCTCCCGAATCACACACGAGGCCCTCGGAACCTCAAACAAACATGCCAACACGCCCCACAACACCATTCAAACTTAGTTGAGCCTTCAAAACACCAAAAACAACGCAAAAACACCAAAATCACATCGCATTCAAGCCTATGAACTTTGAGATTTCTAAATTTCACCAAAGATGTCGAAACCATCCAAACACTTCTGATTAACCTGAAAATTTGCACACATATCCAAAATGACATTACGAACCTGCTCCAACTTTCGGAATTCTATTCCGACCCAGATAGCCTATTTTCCACTGCCAACCAAAAATCACCAAAAACTAACTTTCGCCAATTCAAGCCTAATTCTACAACGGACATCAAAATTACATTCCGAACACACTCCTAAGTCCCAAATCACCTAACGAAGCTATCCAAGTCATAAAATCTGCATTTTGAGATTGTTTACTAATAAGTCAACTCCTAGTTGACCTTTCCAATTATAAGGCTATTCAAAGAGACTAAGTGTCTCAATTCTCACCACGACCACTCCGAACCCGAACCAACCGACCCAACGCATCATGAATAAGTAAAATAACATATAACAAAGCTGAAATAGAGAAAACGAGGCTAAACTCACGGAACGACCGGTCGGGTCGTTACATATGATCACCGGTGTTTATGCATATTCTGGGATGGTTCTTCACTGGGCCTGAGAGCCATATATAGTATTGAGTGGACTTCTGTGGGAGAGTTGTGAGCACTATGTGCATTTCCTCACTGTTGATATGATGGCATGTAGAGCATATTGAGATATATCTGGCATATTCTATTGTTATTTTCTGATAAACTTTGAACATGTCTAAATTTTGTACGTTGATTATTGTAATTACTGAGGTTTAGTCCATCACTACCTCTTAGACCATAGTTTGGGTTTGTTACTTCTGAGTTGGTGTACTCACGTTACCCCCTACACCTTGTGTGCAGATCCAGGTTCATCGGGACCTGGTAGTGGTTGCTGATTTGCTGTCAAAGTTTCTTTTGGAGTCTTCGAGGTAGCAGCTGGCGATCGCAGCCTCGTCTTCTCTCTCTTTATCTTTGTGTCGCATTTTTATTATCTCAGACTATGTTGTCTATTTCTGTATTTTGACATCCTTATGTTGTAGTAGCTCATGACTCGCTGACACTAGAATCTGGGGTTGGTTTCTATTGTATTTTAATGATGTTAAACTTCTGAATGGATTATTATTGACACTTTTGTCCCCGAACGCATCAATTTTCTGAAAACAAATCCTTATTTAAATAAAATGTGTGGCTTGCCTGATTCCACGACATGCGCCATCACGACCGAGTGTATTTGGGTCGTGACAGCTCTATACCTGCACTGTGAGGCGTGATGGCTTTGTTTTCCACAAACAAAACAAGAGCCCTTTTTTATTTTAAGGTTAGGATTTTTAGGCTTGCAACCTTGAGACTTATTCTCGTACCTTTTGCGGTTGTTGTTGCTTTGCACTAAGTTTGCTTTATAAGTTGTCATCCTAGATTTGGTAGATTCTTTTCTATTGAAATCTTCAATTAAGATGTGGGTCACAATTTCCTCAATGGTGAAATTTTTCTATTTGTGCTTTAAGTTATTTTTGTAGTCTCTCCATGAGTCAGGCAGCTTCTCAATAAGTACTCCAGCAGCAAACTTTTCTGGTAATGACATCCCCTCGGCCTTCAAGTCATCCAACTATTTTTTATATTCGTTGATTTGCACATTCATCTCTTTATCATTGCTCGTCTGCCATTGATAAAATTTTCCTACTACAAATTTTTGTTTTGTAGCATCTTCAGCAGTGAATTTTTTTAATTAAGGCTTCCCAAATAGCTTTTGTTTCCTTGTAACTGCAATACACGTCAAACAGTTCATTTATAATAGTTTGTAGTATAGTATGACGACATACCTTGTTGTCATGTTGCCATGATTCCATTATTTTATTACCAGTGTCTGGACTAGGTTGTGGATGCAGCAGTGCATGTGCAACACCATGGACATCAAGCAGTGAGAAAATACGTTCTTGCCAACGCTTAAAATTTTCATCGGTGAAAATTTCGATATTCGACACATCTGGAAATGCCCTGGCATATGATATTGCAACTGGAACTGGGGTAGCGGAGGTAGTGCCAATATTGATAGTATCAGTAGTATTTTCAGCATCAATGGTGTTTGCCATAGTTTCTTAGATTGTAGTAATTGAGAGCAAGAATTTCAATAGCAACTCTGCAATAATATTATTTGTAAGAGGATACTCGGATTGACTTGAGTCGTGCTAGGCACTGTCCTAAGAAATTATTTCAGTAGTGTGAAATGTCTCTCAAGGATTAAACAAGCCTACCTCTATTAGGAAGGATACAGGAATCAGCAAAATATTAAATTACAAACCCAGCTAGCTAGTAGGAAAAGTAAATAAGAAAGGAAACAACTAATATTTAATATTGGACAACAAAGGAAGAAGAGAGACGTAAAAGGAAATGAAAGAAATGATGTTTTTGTTGTGTGAAATTGTCTGAAGGAAAGACCCATTTATAGGCAAAAAAGCTTAAGGCTTTTCTTTTCATTTGTCAAGTCTCTTGCCATTTGTTAAGTTTGATTGTAAGACTTCCATGCATCTTGCCACATAGATGGACATTTGTCCATTTTACTTGCATGCATCTTGCCACATGGATGGACATTTGTCCACTTTTTTTGGAAATATCACAACAATCGGATGAGACAAAGGAATGAAAGGAACTGGAAAGACATAAAAGCATTGGGAGGAGCTTCGTGGAAACATACTTACCTGGACGGGGTCAATGGGCGATCAACAAGGCCCATAGCCTAGGCTAGTGACTTTCATTGCACTTTGGAGGGGTGCTAGCCTAAGATCGGCCCAAGTGGTCGAGCCTACGCTATAATTTGTGGCAGCGGGGGCCTGCGTTCGCGCGGCCCCTACCCAAATCTTCAACAAAACGTTTGGGTAGCTTATGCAAATCCTATTCAGAATATCGTTTGAAGCAATACTGAAACAAAGATTTTGGGAAGGTGGTGGCGGGGAGGGGAGGACTCAATAAACAACATGAACAAATAAAGTAAGAATATTTTCAAAGATTTGAGGGAGGCAAAGGAAATCTCTATAGAGGAAAAATTGAAATTTTAGATGCTTTTAAATGGTTAAAAACTAGAACAATCAGTTTTCTTTCCTTACAAAATATAATGTATGATAAGAGATGAAGATATTACTTTTCTACCATAAGTCAAAGTGGTACCGTAAAAGGTTTTGTTATAGATCCATGGACTTCTTTGACGGTAATGCCTCAACAGAATACGGAAAAGAAAAGTTGGATGTATGTAGTTTCTCATCTCTACTTTATTGCATTTAGGAAATTAATCAAGATATTAAGTCAGTTGGTAAACTAATAAAGAATCGCATGACAGTACGAGAATATTAAGTAATGAGTAATACAATAATTATAAGCAAAGAACAAAAAGAGAAAAAAATGTAAAAGGATAAGACATATTTGAACTTGAGATGTAAAACCAAGCTTTAGTAAGAATTTTATTAAAATAATATGATTTAATATGCTCAAACAAGATAGATCACAATGTGACATGCTTAGTATTCTTTCATATTGATCGCGGAACGAAATGCAAGGAATAAAATTAAGAGATTATGTTGTTACAGATTTAAAAAAAATAGTTTATCCACTACAAAATTTGAAAAATGATTTCATGTCCTCTTCTTTCTTAATATCTAATGATTATCTATCATTTTTATGTGAAAGTTTAAATGCTAAGATTGTATGCGCATAACCTAAATAATACAAATTATAAGTTGACATAATTTGTGTCCGTGTATCGCGCGGGTCTAATACTAGTAATTTTTAAAACTCGTTTACTACTTATACTACATATAGTAGTATAGATTTTATACTACTTATACTCGTTTATTGGTTTATTCGTTCTTTGTGAAGAGTTCATGTATTATTTTTACCAAATCTGAGAACAGAGAAACAATTCAGTTCTGTTTTACAGCAACGATGAGATTCCACTTAGAACAACATTGTTTTTTCAAGAGTTATGATATCAATATGAAAACATTTGAGCATCAAATGTATGTTTTTGTTGACTGTTGGAGGATGAATTAACATAATTTAACACTCAATACTCACACGGATACAGCAATAAGTATTTGTTTTTAAAAAGTACTATCAAAATAACAAATAAGATACTCACTACTAACTCGCTGTGATTGTCATCTGTTTCACATTTAGTCTAAATTTATAACAACTCTAATTAAGTAACAATATTTATTTCATTAAGAATATAAATAGAGAAAGCTTAAATGCGTGATATCCCTCATCGGCTGACTCAAAGGGAAAGCAGAAGCTAGAGGAATATAAAACCATAGCAAGGAGCTTCAAGGAAACTTACTTACCTGGACGGGGTCCATGGGTGATCAATAAGGTCCATGGCCTAGGCTGGTGACTTCCATTGCACTTTGGAGGGGTGCCTGCTTAAAGTCGGCCCAAGTGGTGACTTTATATCCTAAAGGTGTTGAGATGTAGAAGATTAGCAGCCCGCTCTAGATCTAGATTTTGGAAGATCATTAATGCCTGCCTATTTTCACATGTTGAGTGGAAATACTGATTCGTATTAAGTGGCAGGAGGCAGCTGCTTTTGTTTTCTGATTCCCTTAATTAGATACTCCATTATATGCTAGCCCTTTTTTTCGTGTATGATCATTTTCAATCATCTCTGTATAGGGGTGTTCAAACTGAACCGGAAAATCGTACCAAATTAAACATCGATTAAAAAACTCGATTAGGTTTGATATTTTATAAAAAAAGTCGAACTAAATCGACATATAAATATATAAATTATATATATATATGTATATATTAAGAATTTATATTGAATTTTCTTATAAAATATTGAAATATTTGGGATCCTCTCATGTGTTAACCTAGAAGACGTACATTAACGAAAATTATTGTTAGACGATTAAGAAAATAACTATCATGTATTACTAAAAAAAATCTCCCATTTGAATATTTTAATAGATCATGTGTTTGTCAATTTTTTCAATATTTATTAAACATATCCTCACTTATCAAAACTTTATCTATAACTTTAACAAAGTAAGAATGAGATAATATTCATGTAACAAAAAAGAAAACCCGACAAAACCGAATCAATTCACACCGATATAATTAGTTTGATTTGATTTTGATAAAAACCGAACCAACCCGATCCATACACACCCCAGTAAAAAGGCAATGAAAACTTCACATGACATACTTGTGACCAATAACAACCGGTTAAACTATACTACTTTCTTTGTCCCAATTTATGTGACAGTTTTCGTGATTCAAACTTGGTAAAAGTACTGTAAGTCATAACAATTAATAATTCATAATATTTAAAAGACATGAAAAACTAAAGAACAACTCGCTTGAAATCTAAACACCTTCACATAACTGGGACGAAAGGGTACCTACCGGAGCATTTGTCCGGAAAATTGGTGTTTAATGCAATCCCGTGTGTTGCTTCTGTTCCACCAACATTTAAAACACTGTCCATATCTTCTTCGACTGTCCAAATGCCAAACTCTTCTGGTCTAACCTTAGCTTACTCTGCACCTTTGTATGGTTTGTCGTTGTTTGTTGATTTCGACGAAGTTCTGTAATTTCTATTGCCGACATTGCATAATAGTTGTTCCGTTCTATATTATCGATTAGTTTATAGAGCCATTTTACTCACTAATAGAAGAGGATTATTCTTCTGGGGCGTTATTTATTTTACTTGGATTTCAAAGTCATAACATAACAAGTTCCCTTAACACTACTCAATACCATTGTAAAGCCAACCTAAAGATGGTAAAAGGGAAGCAATATTTCTTCTTATCTATAAATATGGTGTTCAAACCAACTTTCGCATATCTTGACTAAATAATTGTCAGCTCCTTCGTTTTCGGATTTCGTCAATTGGGTCCTCCATTATACACTTAAAAACAAACCCTGCATTGGAAACTCAAGATATTAGCATACATTCCATGCGACCAGGGCGGACCTATAATACGATATACATAAGAGTATATGTGTTAAATATTTCACTAAATATCTATAAATATTTGATTGTGAACACAGTTATTATTATGAATTTACTTAAAGTTATTGTAGAAATACATAAACTTCAAATCCTAATCCGCCTCTGCATGCAATATTACATAAATCAGCTTCAAACATCAATTTTTTCACAATCACCACGAACCGGAAATGAATAAAATCTTAAAGCAACTATGCGAATGAACGACATAGCGGAACGATCCGCAAATTAAAGTCGCTTATATTTGAAATGCACGTAGACTTTAAACCACAGTTTGAAGAACACAGTGAAGATACTTTTTAGTAGAAGAAGAGAGGTGACTCCCACATCGTAGAAGAAATAATAAGCCCAAACTTCTTGTTAATATAAACAATTACTTAAGCAGAGTGGAAAATTCACGCAGCCACGCAGTGAGCACAAAGCGAACTATTCTTTCGCCTTTTACTAAAGAATACCGTGTGAGCGTTGCATTTAGTGGCATACGCTTATTTTTGGAGGGGTTCTCCAATTGAGTTCCCCCTACAATTCGAGTTTTAATCTTTGATGTTTAATAGAGATATAAGTGGAATTAACTGGGAGGCTTTGTGAATAATTCTATGTTAATCTTTTTGGATGAAAATCCTAATTTATTATTGCAAAGTTGGGAGTAACTTTCACTTAAGTGGAATGCACTAGTTATATTCCCTAATTTGTCTGATAGTTGATTATATCACACTTTGCTATAGTTATTTCAGCAAAGTTACGTATAGATCAATTTGGGTAAAAATCATCCCAATTTTAGAAAGGCTGGATCAAGATGTGCTAAGTTAACGGATGGACGGACAGGTTGAGGTGCTGAGTTCAACAAATGAACAGGTCAATGACCTATCCAACCTTAGACAGGTTGAGGTGCTGAGTTCAACAAATGAACAGGTCAATGACCTATCCAACCTTAGACACGTTGATCGGGTCAAATGGATTGAGCTGAAATTGCCACCACTAAATTCACATGATTTGTCCATATTAAAACTAGGGAGAAAGTTTCATCTGCTGAAGCCTGAAAGTATGACATTAATGCTACCTATAGGGGAACCGAGAAGAGAAAAGATAGTTATTTTAAAGACACTTTCCTTGTATTTGTTTAACAGTAGGAAAGGAAGCAACAAGAGTTAAAATAGCCTTTTCATGTATTAAGTATTATATTAGTACAATCTTAGAAAAACTTTTCTTTTAATGTTAACTTGTACCTGTAAACAAAACCAGATTAATCTCCTCCTTATTTCATTCTGCCCGTTTTCATATCTTGGTGTGTTATATTAAATGGAAGGGGAGATAAATTATTAGTAGATGGACAACATGAAATAAACAATATTCAGTTGTTTCGGAGAGAATATAAGGAGAATAGATTAAGCACTAGATGTCCCATATCGGTTGATACAAAGGAAATCCAGGAGCTGGAACATCAGAACCAAAAACTCCATTGCTTCCTATGTCACTAAAATCATGCCCCCTTTTGTATTAGAGAATTCATGCAATCATAGAGATAGAGAGTGTGAAGGAGGAGTTGTCAGATATGATCAAGGCAGATTTTATGCACATTGTATTCCCTAATCTGTCTGATACTTGATTATATCACACAGGTTGTATGTATAATACACCTTTTAATCCAGCACAGTACCGCTCATTTCACTATCAAAAGATGAATCACAACAGGGTATCAAATGGGCGAGTTGAACTCATTTTGTGCAGGTCAAAATAGAATGAGCATGTAACGACCCAACCGGTCGTTTTGTGTGTTGGGACTCCGTTCCCGTGAATGACTCTTCCC
>ML293314.1:25142-53783 GCA_005239495.1 Nicotiana undulata | reverse complement strand
TTATACTTCAGAGTGGTTAGCTGGTATTTACATTAAGGAGATTGTCCGATTGCATGGAGTTCCTTTTTCTATTATTTCTGACAGAGGTACTCAGTTCACATATCAGTTTTGGAAGGCCGTACAGAAAGGTATGGGTACTGATGTAGAGTTGAGCACCGCATTTCACCCTCAGACCGACGGGAAGTCGGAATGGACTATTCAGATATTGGAGGATATGTTACGGGCTTGTGTGATTGATTTTGGTGGTTCATGGGATCAGTTTCTGCCATTAGCGGAGTTTGCATATAATAACAGCTATCAGTCCAGTATTCAGATGGCCCCGTATGAGGCTTTATATGGTAGGAGGTGTAGATCTCCGGTTGGTTGGTTCGAGCCTGGTGAGGCTAAGTTATTGGGCACAGACTTGATTCAGGATGCGTTGAAGAAGGTGAAGTTGATTCAGGAGCGACTTCGCGCGGCGCAGTCTAGACAAAAGACTTATGCAGACTGGAAGGTTCAGGATGTGTCATTTATGGAAGGTGAGAAGGTACCGCTAAAAGTACCACCCATGAAGGGTGTTATGAGGTTCGGAAAGAGAGGAAAGCTGAGTCCACGGTTTATTGGTCCCTTCGAGGTACTTCAGAAGGTTGGAGAGGTAGCTTATAGACTTGCTTTGCCACCCAGCTTGTCGGGTGTTCACCCGGTGTTTCATGTGTCGATGCTCAGAAAATATGTTGGTGATCCGTCTCATGTGTTAGACTTCAGAACAGTTCAGCTCGAGGGTGATATGTCATACGAGGTTGAGACAGTGGCTATTTTGGCTCGTGAGGTCAGAAAGCTGAGGTCTAAGGAGATTGCATCGGTAAAAGTACAGTGGGGAGGTCAGCCAGTGGAGGAAGCTACTTGGGAGACCGAGCGGGAGATGCAGAGAAAGTATCCTCACTTGTTTGATCCTCCAGGTATGTTTCTAGACCCGTTCGAGGACGAACGTTTATTTAAGAGGGGGAGAATGTACGACCCGGTCCGTCGTTACGCAAAACCTGCATTATAATTGTTTTTATTGACTTGATATAGATTGGTTATACTGTATTTGATGTGTTAGAGTTGATAGGCTGGGAATCGAATGGTTGTAGTGAGAGTTTAGTCAATTAGCTTTAAAAATAGCCTTAAAATGAGAAAAGTCAAGTGAGAGTTGACTTATTGGTAAAAGACCTCGGAATGCGGATTTTATGGCTCGGATATCTTCGTTAGGTGATTTGGGACTTAGGAGTGTGTTCAGAATAATTTTGGGATGTCCGATGTAGAATTAGGCTTGAATTGGCGAAAGTTAGTTTTTGGCGATGTCCGGTCGGCAGTGGAAAACAGACTATCGGGGTCGGAATGGAATTCTGACAGTTGGAACAGGTTCATAATGTCATTTTGGACTTGTCCGCAAAATTTCAGGTCAATCCGAGTTGATTTGGATAGTTTCGGCGTCATTGGTGGATTTTAGAAATATCAAAGTTCTTAGGCTTGAATCCGGTGAGAATTTGGTGTTTTGATGTTAGTTTTGATGTTTTTAGAGTGCAAATAAGTTGAATGATGTTATGGGATATGTTGGCAAGTTTGGTTGGTGTCTCGAGGGGCTCGGGATTGATTTCGGGTGGTTAACGAGCCTTTTTAGACTTAGAACAATTGTTGGTTTTCTGGTGTCAGTGCAGTAGATTTTTACTCTCTGCGATCACATAGAGCATTTTGAGAGGGGGTCAGGACTTACTCTCTGCGATCGCATAAGTATGCCCGCGATCTCAGAGGACGAGCAGGTTAGGCAGTGCGGTCGCGTGAGGTTTCTTGCGATCGCGTAGGACGTTTGGGGCACGTGGGGTCGGGAGGTCAGGAGGTCAGGAGTGTTGTGCGATCGCGTGCCTATGGCTGCGATCGTGGAAGTCAAAAGCCATAACATTGTGCGATCGCATGGCCAAAGCTGCGATCGCGGAGAACAAATAACTGGGCAGTTATATAATTAAGCCCTTCCGCGACCTAGACCTTATTTTACACTATTGTTGAGCGGAGGGGAGCTTTTTGGGCGAATTGTGAAGGAGAAAATCAGTGGGCATCACAGAGGTAAGTAATTTGATTATTAAAACTCGTTTATGGGTGATTAAAGATCATAATCTCAGCAATTAATTCATGAAAAAAAAGTAAAAAAATAGGATTTTGGGGCATGAGATTATGAGACCTTTAGGGGTCGATTTGAGGGGTCAAACGGACTCCGATTTTGGTGTTCTTTATACGTACGGACTCGTGAGAGGACGAAGAACACTTTTCTATAAAAAATTCTGAGTTTCGGGACGCGTTCCCGGGGGTCGGGTTTTGACCGATTTCGGATTTTTAGGTTAAATTTGATATCTTTCGATTGGAAATTGTTCCTTAAGCACATATTGATGATAAAGATCTGAACTTCGTAGATTTGGAACCTTCGGAGGTTGATTCGAGAGGCAAGCGCATTGCGGAATAGTTTTCGGGGTAGTTTTGAGGTAAGTAATGTCTTTAAATCCTGTCATGAGGGTATGAAACCCCGGACTATGCACCCTTTCACGGGTTTTGAAATAAAAAGGTGGAAACTTTAGAACATGTTTCCTATTTAGGCGACTATTGAGTTGCGAAACCGATTTTTAAGCCTTTGCTTAATTAGTATTTATACATTATGGTATGTTTTGGGCTGTAAGCTGTGTTTGGGGCCTAGTGCCGACTTGTTTACCCTTCGGGGGGTTATGTTTTACTATTTTCCTCACTGATATGTTATGATTTTTACTCAGTCTTTTCTGTGAAATTATTTTGACACTCAGAGTATTTTGATACTACTTCTTGAAAATGAAATACTATTTTTGTGTCGAGAACCCGGTATATTTATGGCCTGAAGGGAAAATTGAGAGTGTCTGACTGAGTGAGGCTGCTGGCCTATATTGTGAGGATGTTATGATATGAGTGAGGCTGCTGGCCTATATTGTGAGGATGATAGATATGAGTGAGGCTGCGGGCCTATATTGTGTGTGATTTATGCCATGTTGTGGCTTATTATTGCGCTTAGGCTGTAGGAGCCCCTCCGGAGTCTGTAACACACCCCCAATGAGCGCTGGTACCGATTGAATGATGCCCGCTGGGCTTATGATGAGTGATTGTGAGGTTGCCTGATGGGCAGAGTGATGGTGAGGATGCCTGATGGGCAGAGTGATTGTGAGGTTGCTTGATGGGCAGAGTGATGGTGAGGATGCCTGATGGGCAGAGTGATTGTGAGGTTGCCTGATGGGCAGAGTGATGGTGAGGTTGCCTGATGGGCAGAGTGATGGTGTGAGGTTGCCTGATGGGCTGTTACTGAAAGAATTGTTACGAGAAATGATTTTGGCCCGTAGGGCAATTTATGAAGATTGTTACTGAGTTTTCAAACTGTGATTTACTTTAAATTTGATCAAGATTTTTACTATTTTATCCTTAAAATATTTCTTTTTAGAACAAAACTCACTGCCTCGTGTTTTTTTCAACCCCCCCCCCCCTATTTAAGTCTACCATTCTCATTGACTATTTATGATAAGCAAATTCTCTATTCTTTTTTTTTTTGTATGTAATTGTGTATTAATCTTTGACGTGTACGTAATAAATGAGGACATATCAAATTTTTGGTGTATTGCTTTCTAAGTGTCGTGGTGATGAAGGCAATGTTTGTTTTTCTTCAAATATTTTGTCCTATTTAGGTTTATTTTTTACTGAGAAATTTTTGTAAACTTATTAATTATTATAACTTATGAATTATATGCTTATCATAAAATAAATTATATTTATCATAAAAATTATCTTATCTAAGCACAATTGTATTTAAAATAAAATGACAAATAGAATATTTTGTATTTGAAACGATCTGGTATGTAAAATTTTGAAGAAATTACGCCCTTATGAGTGTAAATAGTTCTAAGGTCATTTGAATCATTTTAACAGAAAAATAATTTATCAACACTTTTTTTTCAAATACTACATCAACTTATTATCAATTTCAGCACTTGTATCCAAACACGTAACTGCTTATTTATTAAATCAGTTCCAGCACTTAAAAGTGTTTTTCAGCCCCTAATGCTTATCAGCTACTTCAAATCAGCTAATCCAAACTAGCTCATAGTCTATGAGACTTAAATGAACCAGGTTAGTTTTTTTAAAGAAGAATGACACTCAAAAAAGACAACTTAGTTGTTGAAGAAGCATAGGAGTGTTGACTGACTCGAGCCCATCTGCTCCCACCGTGATGGACAAAGATTACCTTGGTAACATATGTTTTAAATAGACACCACAATATACAAATGCAACAGCAAATTCTTTTACTTTAATTTTGGTCAATACAGTTAGGTGCAACTTGAGAGATGTCAAAAGGCAAGATTATGCTATTTACAAAATAGTATCAAGAACAAGGATCATTCTTTAGCGTTGCTTACAGGCCAGGAGGTTTGAGAAATGGAGTGAAGCCGAATATGCCATCCAAATCCACAGGAACGTTAATAGCTCGAGTTACAATTTCTGGCATCTCTGCTTTTCCCTTCCATGTGTTGAACCATGGCCCTCCCCCAACTTCAAGACCTGCCATATTGCTTCTAACATCCAAAATAACCTACAAAACACCAACAATCTCATTCAAAAACCGATTAATGTTCAAGTAGAGCAAAACTCTTGGCTGACAACAAAAAGCGATTAATGTTGAACGAAAAGTAATATATGTAGCTTTATCATTCTTTAATATATTTGAATTGTTTGCTTAACAAATTGGGAGTTTTGAAACCAGTGAATTGTATAGATGTGGAATTATATTTTGAACATCGCAAAACAGAAATGTCAAGCTAAGTAATTTGTGTGAAAGGAAAATATCCCCAAAATTTAACAAAAATAAAAGTCACAGACAAGCTAGCTAGCAAGCAGATGAAGTGGATGATATGAATTGTAGAGACCTGTTATGTAGTGAATAGTAATGCAAGAATTATTATGTGATAAATAATAATGCAAGAGCGGTGAATAACAATACATGTATTGTCATATAGAAATTTCCTAATTTAAGCGCATTTCATAGCACAAATTCAAATACTATAAGTTATATCGGCATTCGTAATACTGGCGTCTGGTTTCAGGTATTGTAATACAGAGTTGGAGATTTAAGTTTTTTTTTATGAGTATACGGAAATAAGTATTCTTATCCCCAAACTAAACGACTCCTTAAAACTTCATGCATCTTTACTTTTAACTTCCAAATATCATAAGTATGCCCCAAAATAACATGTACCTTTCCTTTACTTCCATTACTCTTCCGCTCCCACAACTGCAGTCTTAAATCACCGAAACAAGTGTCTCTACATGCAGGAGCAAGGCCCATCTCATCTGTGGGAGCGCGCAATGTGGTACCAGGATCTTCCGCTGTTGCTTCCAGTTCTACCTGTTCAGTCACATATCCAAATTAGGTATCTAATGCATCTACCACAAACACGCTAAAATCAGTTTCCCACTAATTAATGAAATTCAGGTCTTTTGGGGCATAAATAGGGCATTAATTTACACTTGGTATAAACAAACCAATAGCTAAATTGGCTTCACCACTGATGCAAGATATCAGAAAGGAGTTATATTCTAAGCATGCAAACTTACTGTATGTGTCTCATTCTCCCCAAATATATGCCATTTACCCCATTGAGCAATTTCCCATCTAACGCTAGCATTCCATGGAACAAATTCGTAAAAAATACCTCCATAGTGAATTCCTATCTGCAAGATTTGTTAAATATAAGGATTAATAAAGGTAGTGAAATTACACAGTAAATTACAACTAGCAAAGTAGAAGCTTCAAGATACAGCATGAAATACCATCTCTTTCCTCGTCTAAATGCATTGCTCAAATCAAATTCGACAAAACGGTAACCAATGAAGAGAGAAGGGAAAAAGGGGGCCAAAAAATAAGCTCGCGAGGGAAGTACCAAAGCAGCATTTTCAAAAGTCTGACTCAATCCAGGAAGTTGCCTTAATCCACCACCAGCAGTCAAAGCAACATCGCCAATTGCACCTTCAAAGACACTGCATTGAACCTGTAATTAAAAAGATTGGATGCAAACTGAGAAAGGAAAATAATGACGTATTGCAGTTCCAGCACTAAAAAATGTCATTTACGACAAGTTTGATGAACAACTAATTGTTTTCTTTGCATATTATTCTGTTCAGTCTCACACCTACCTTCTTTTTCTTTTCCTTTCTACAGTTTCATGAGAACATAGGAGATCTAAGTTGACACATTGGCTAATTGAATAACAAATAGTTCATTGATTCTTCAGCCGAGTTTACCTCTCAGAAATCTCATGGAGGGTATTACCCTGGATGCCAAATATGTGATCCCAAAACTAGTGAGTTAAAAGAAAGAAAAAAGTAGACAAGATATACAAAATGGTTCACAATTTCTTAATCAAAGTTAGATACAAACAAGAAGCTATTGAATATATTATGCAAAGCGAGATGCCAAGGAGGCAAGAGGTACCCAAAACCACTTTCTTGGGAAGGCACCACCCCAGTTCTTCTCAGAGTACGAAGGAGCATTTTGAAACTCATACCGCTGACCATCCCACTCTATCCAGCCTGGCAGAAGAGATTCATGATTAGGTGCTTCCTCGTATTCCTTTTTATGTTTATCAACAAATAACAACACATTGCACTCAACTGTATAGCTGATAAATATTTGCATTTCGACTCTTAATCATTAAAGTACATGAAGTATGGATCTGGTTTCCAAAGCATAGTTCAAAATACCAACCTTCTTTTATTTCTTATTTTACACGTGTCAAATACCAATCCTACAGTTTGCGATAGGGTATCGGGTTACCATAGATGGACTTAGGATGCTTTTCAAAAACAGAGTTCTTCTTTTAAACCAGAAAGTATATAGTTCAAAAGAGATAGTCAAATGATCAATCTGGGGCCAAGAGATCAGACTGAAGAAATTTTGAGTTTAGATTCATGAAGAACTTCCAATGCATATAAAAAAGAGCTCTATGAATGAAATATGAGCAGAGAAAATTCTTGATAAGCTAAACCCTAACTGAAAAGCTGGGAAAAGAATTAGATAATACC
This sequence comes from Nicotiana undulata, assembly GCA_005239495.1. Taxonomy (NCBI): domain Eukaryota; kingdom Viridiplantae; phylum Streptophyta; class Magnoliopsida; order Solanales; family Solanaceae; genus Nicotiana; species Nicotiana undulata. Next base: position 46,682 of record ML293314.1, on the reverse strand, counting down.
TGTTGAAAGTCCAGCTGCCATGCATATTTGCCAATGTGGTTCAAATACAGGAAAAGCAGCAGGCCATCCTGCTGTGGACTTTTGCTTTGAGTTAACGTCACCCCATCCGTATATGGGCCGCGTGCTATATTCCCAGCTAGCAGTTTTCACAATTTCAGTATAATCTGTCCTGTCAAGTTAAGTCATGCCAATTGATCAACACCTATATGATGACAGTACGGAAAATAACATACAATACAAATTTTTTTTCGCCAAACTTCGAGCAGAAAGTATATTAGGACTCAATCTACCTTAATTACAAGATAACAAAGGCCAAATATCCTTCAAATGTGAGAGAAGCTTAGGACCAGAGATTGCTCTTTGAGAGATGGGTAAGGCAATCCACAGGGTTTGAAAAACAGTTTTTTCAGGTAAGGTTCACAAAAGTTGTTTGATGCTTGAAAGGAGAACTTTGCTTGAAAAGAAAGACAGCAGCAATTGTTTGCTAGTAACTAATGCTAATAGCATGGTAGAATACAATTTACAACATTAAGCAAAACGAGCTGCCCAAGAGAATGCTATTATAGGACGACAATACAGCTCTTAACAGAAAACTGATTGATACAGCTCTATGATGCAGGTATAAGATACAATAATTGGTACTCTAAACTCTAAAATAAAGGTGTTGTAAATGCCATAATAATAAGATAATACGAGTTATAATTCACTAGTGACGACTACAATGAAAACTCCATTTGGTCCATTCAGATGTACAGTAAGATCCTTGCTTTGTGCAACAGTGTAGCTGCTACAACCTTGATATGCTTGTTATCAAGTGTTGAATACAAGATCCTAGGGTTGTTAAATCCAGCACCATCTTAGTATTGAACTGAAAAAACATATCTTCACCAAGAAAAGAAGCAGAGCACAAAAGTTCCCCCGCTTCTCGAGTGAGGGAAACTAAAAGGAGAAGAGTATATCAAACTCTTTACACAATGTAGAATTAGGTAGCCTAAGAAGGTGAGACGAAATACTTAATACCCAAAGAGTATCATAACAACTTGAAGCAAAACATGCTGCTCAAATTGATTTCTGCTACACTCTGTTTCAAGACAATACGCATATTGGAAACAACACAAGAAACTTTTCAAGAAATTAGTACCTCCCGTCATCGCGAATACTTCCTTGATGCCAAAGTGGGGTAACTTGAAAGCCCTCTACAACACGGCGATTAAACTCCTGTACAAGCCATTAGAAAGACATAAGGTCAATCATAGGGCATACTGGGTATGTGAACGATAGAGTTTTCTTATAGGAAATGTCACCAGTGAATGAAAAGAGTGCCTCAAGTTTTTATTCATTTAGTCATACAGCTAGTCTAACTATTATTGTAAGACCAGCAACACGAAATTGGGTAATAAGCCTAGCTTTTTGGTTTTTTATTCCACACAAAACATGGATTTACATAACTGATTCTTCAAAGTTTAAAGACGACTCAATTCCTCAATTTGACTATTTAGATGGTAATACTAGTAACATGATCTTGGTCATAGCTAATTATCACAGCCATGTCAAGATCTATAAGTTAATAAGGGAGAAAGCTATTGTTTAGTTTACTTAATTAAAAATTAGAACTACAGAGAGTAGCTTCAAGTAATTCTAGAAAACACCTTTCCAACTATATAAAATACTACACCACTGGTGTTTAGCCAAATAAATTACTAAATGTTTAGTGTAGTTGTGTGATTATCTAAGTTACTAAGTAAGCTCGGGCAGATGCACTATCAATGTCCAAACCATAAAGTCGTGATTTCTTGTCAAAAAACATGATCTCTGAAAATATATTACTTAAGGAAAAAAACTAAAAGTTTAACTGAGGGCAGAAAGAAATGGAGAGACCTGAGGAGGAACTTCTTTTTTTGGAGGCGTAGCACTATTTTGGGCGATGAAGGTGTTCCCAAGCATCAGTTCATGCCTACCTGATAATGAGAAACTGTTATTTGTTAGTGCACTGGAAATTTTTTAAAATGAACAATGGGACAGAATAACATACTACAATGGGGGAAATAATAGTAGTCCTTCTCCGACAAGAGACGATTCTAGGTAGGATATGAAATAAATAAACAAAGACTATAGGCTATGTTGAAAAGTAATCCTCTTAGAAAGATTTAACTCGTAAAGAATAAGAGAGCATTCATGAGTAAAGAAAACCATTGGACTTTACATCACCATGGTCTTAACAACACTGTCGAGGTGGTCAAAAAGAGAAAACTCATGATACATAAAGGAAGACAGAAACCTTCTTCTGCCAAAAAAAGAAGGAAGATAAAGAACAGGAGTAACTTTCATTTACTGAACCACTACTATGCATGAGAAGAGAAGATCATCCACTTCAATCCTAGTACAACAGAAACACATTACCAGCTCAAACAAAATAAAGAATCACATAGAAAAAAAGTAAAAACATACTTCCCCAGAAGTTTGAAGACTCTTGAGTATATTGACAAATATACTTGTCATCTGGACCAAGAATTTGAGCTCCCACACCAGTAAAACGAGGTCCATATTGCAGCTCCTCAAAGCTACTCAATTTCTTTGGGAATGCAGGATTCTCTACAGAATACATAAAGCAGAAACTCTGTCTGCATTCTGGAATTGATACCTTAAAGAACCAACCTTCAAAGAATTTTCTGCTACTTCCATCAAAATGGTACCTAAGACATCAAAATAAAAAAAGATATATAATGCACCAAACCACTAAGTAAATTATCACAAATGGGTCATCCTACTTCTATATTCCACTCTAGATATCCAAAAAGCAAATTCTAACTCCAAATTACTTCACCCCTCCAATCTTCTCAGTAAACAAATACTGCATTTTTCCAATTCTTCCAAACAACTTTCTCTCTCATTTTTGGAATTAAAGATCAAACATATAAATTGATGGGCGCTGAAAAATCAAATCTTTTGAGAAATTTACTTACATTTCAAATTTCATTCAACTAAATCAAAAAAAGTGGCATGGGTTTCAGTTAAAAGTCAATTTTTTGAGAAATTTACTACTCACTCCATTTCTATCTATATGACACATTTTACTTATTAGTCTCTTCCAAAAAGAAAAATTTGACGCATTTTTATATTTAGAAACAAAACTTATCATTTACCCATTTTACAAGCTTTTATAGTCAAACAAATTGAAGCAAAAGTTTCTTTTTTTGTTTCTTCTCAAGCTCCGTGTCTAGTCAAACTAACTCACCTAACTTGGAACGAAGGGAGTATTAAATTTCAATTTCATTCAACTAAATCATCAAAATTGGCATGAATTACAATTAAACATCATACATCAATTCCATTCAGGTATATCATCAAAAACAAAAAGGGCATGGATTAGTAGTGTTGTTACCCGCTATGAGGAGTTCGAAGAGGACGATTAGAAGGTGTAGAAGAGTAAACCGGTTTTACAGCCTCCCTATTTTCCTCTTTAGTCATTTCAACAGATGAATCAGTTCCTGCGACTGCTTTCACTACACATGCATGTCTTGATTTTTGACACTGCAGCTTCAAGGTTGATGAGAAAGTGTTCAAAGAGAGAATTTTCCCATTTGTCACTGAAGTTGCAGAATAAGTAACAGTCCAAGAAAATCCAAGGTTTTTCTTTGGCTCAGAAATTGGAAAGATGGTGGATAAATTGTATATGTTCTCCATTGTTGTACAAGATTTGAGAGGTTTAGTCAATTGGGTTTTGGAGTATTATTATTTTCTGGTTGTCGAATTTTAATCTCACTAAAACAAGTGTGCAGTTTGCAACCAGCCACGTGAATAATGTGAGAAATATGTGCTCTAAGCTTAATTATTTTCTTGACACCCATAAGGCTAATTATTTAGCATCATAATTTTCTAAATTTAAAGGTAAATGATGCGTTCAAAAATATGATGACTAGAAAAGTATGCGGTCCAAATGGTATTTTTAATTTCTTATAGATAGTGGTTTGAAAGTGTTTAGGAGAGAGGTCAAAATAGAATAACTTACCAAATTATTTAATGGTATATTTGAGAAAGTAACTTAATCCTATTAATTTATTATAATAATAAATAGAGTCAACTAAAATTTTACAAACTATCACAACATTAAACTTATGACTCATACGATGAAGTTTAGGAAAAGAGTGATGCAACGTAAACTTAGGAATAAGTGATAAAGGATCAATTTAGATTTATGTCACATAAATCTATAAGAGGTTATATTTTTTATTGAAAATTAATCCTTTAGTGAGTGTTTCAAGAAAAGTTAAATTAAATATATAAATATCATAAAGTTGTTACTACTAATGACTGAGTTCTCAAACATTCATTACTTTTGGAGTCAAATACTATATTATTTATAAAGAAAAACTATGAATTCATACAAATATATAAACTAAGCACTCATTTTTAATAGCAACTCCGGATTATATTATAGTTAGAGATTTTATAATATAAAATTCTGAATTCGTTACTAATCATTAGCGTGAGAATAATAGTAAGAGATACAAAGAAGTTTAATGTATCCATGGGTTTACATCCGAAATAAACATTGAGCTCGTACATATTTACCATTGTTATGTATTAGCTTGCGACCAAACGCACATGCAAATATACATGGTCGGCAAGTAATAAAGTAACTAAAAATCAGATGTCGAACCCATAAGGACTTATGATTAACTATTAACTAAATTAGACTATCCTAACAATCTAAAAAAGGATTAAAACTAAAAGTATTTGATTCTAAACTAGTTAAATAAATAAAAACAAATCATGAACTTTGAACAAAGAAAGAAAGTTTTTATGTTATCAATATTATGAAAATGATCTAGGGTTATGGACTATCTAACATTCCTATTATGTTCTTCAATTAAATTGACTAATTGATTTATCTGGTTTATTGGTTGACAGAGTTAATATTGCTGATACGAATTTGTTGAGGTCTTACTCGCGCTTATTCAAGCTAACATAATGCATATACGTCTATGGAATTAGAACTAACAAGAACGCATTTATAATTCTTTCAAATCAACCAAGCAAGACAATTAGATATATGTCTATCCTAACCGCGAATATGTTCCCCGATGCCCCGGTTCAAGAACTTGCTCTACTCAATCCTATGTGCAATCTAGAATTCCCACTTTTGAGTGCAACTCTAGATTTCATAGATAATATTCAGTTGGTGATCAAGCAATCAAATAATTAAGCGCGAGATAGAACAAATAAACCAATATGATAAATTAAGAAATTAAGATCAATGTTTGAATAACAATAGTCATGAAAGAACCACAACCCTAGAACGTGAAGTTTAGCTCCACATAGATATGGTAGCCAAACAAAAAATCATACAAAGAAACATAAAATTACTAAGTTTGATAGAAAAAAATATGAACCTCGGCCTCCACGGTGATTCTATGCTTGTGTTTTCCTCTAAAAAACGTCATCTCCTTCCAAAATAGATTTAGGATCCCTTTTATATAAGTTGGACAGTATATGACCAAATTAACCAAGTCCCTAGCGGTAAATGCAGTAACGTTTCCGCCTAACTTTCGCTTTCAAGTTGCTGCAAAACTTTGGATTGCCTAACTTTTCCATTTTTCTCTTTTATTTGCTTTTCCTTTCTTTGTTTGCAATTGTCTTCAATTTCCTCCACTTAATGCTCTTCATAATCACATAATTAATGGTCTCACATTTGTAGGGTATAAAATACACATTAAAATATTTACTTTGCTCCTGAATTTCATCTTCAAAGTACCTACACGTAAAATAAACTCAATTAAGCATAAATATAATACGATTTAGCATTAGAGCATCAAAATATAAGGTAAATAATGCACTATAAATATGAAATTATAGCTAAATATCACTACCCCACACTTAAACGTTGCTCATCCTCGAGTCAACCAACACTTTACACTAACCTTGAGCACTTTGTATATAACACATTTGAAGCACACTATGTCAATGACAATGGTTGATAGCAACAATTAAACTCTAGCATATGCAATCACATGCACTTTCCTTTTCTTATGCCATACTTCAAAAATATTCAAACAAAGACAACATGCTCACAACAATTATAGCCTCAAAAATCGACTTAATGTCACAATGCACTCATGGCTTGAACACCCAACGTCAGTCTAATAAAGTTACCTATCCCTCGTGAGACCATGTGATAATTTTAGACTTAGGTGTATGTCTGAATATTGGTTTGGAGGTCTGTAGGTCATTTTGTCTTGAATTGGCGAAAGTTGAAAAGTTGAAGGTTTGGTAGGTTGAGAAGTTTGACCGAGAGCTGACTTTCTTGATACCAGGTTCGGATTTTGATTCCGGGAGTTGCAATAGGGCGGTTGTGTCATTTGAGACTAGAGTAAAAAAACTTTGAGGTCATTCGTAGTAGATTTGATATGGTTCGGCATTAGTTTTAGAAGTTGGAAGTTCATTAGTTTCATTAGGCTTGAATTGGGGTGAAATTTGTGATTGATGTTGTTGGATGTGATTTGAGGCTTTGACTAAGTTCGTATCGTGTATTTAGGACTTGTTGGTATGTTTGGATGGGGTCCCGGGGGCCTCGGGAGTGATTCGGATTGAGATCAGATTGATATTTGGAATTAAGGAATTGCTGAAGCTTATGGCTTCTGGTGTGATCCCACATGCGAGGTCTTGACCTCAGGTGCGAAGTCCTAGAAGCGACACGCTTATCGCACAACTGGGTTTGGCAGTGGCCGCATATGCGAGGTATTTTTCGCATCTACGAGCCCGCAAGTCGAGATTTTGTCGTAGAAGCGGATATGGGAAGGATAGGCTGGAGTCGCAGAAGCGGAAGTTCTCCGCAGGTGCGGACGCACAAGAGCGAAGGAAGGACCACATGAGCGATTCCGCAGGTGTGAATATTTGAGCCACAGGTGCACTTGGTCAGGTGTCTTAGTAAATTCTGCAGATACGGAAATTTGAGTGCAAAAGAAGCATCGCAGGTGCAACCTTTTGGACTGCAGATGCAGATTGACTGGCAGAACTTATAATCAAAGGGTTTCGTATGTTTCTCTCATTTTGGACTTGTGAAACTCAGCTAGGGAAATATTTTGAGAGGGTTTTGGCTACAATTGAAAAGGTAAGTTAAGATTCATCATTTTTATTGAAAAATATCAATTACCCATTAATTATTACACCTAATTTATGCGTGTTTGAGGTGGAAATGGGAGATTTTAGGCTATGTTCTTGGAGAGTAAGATTTGATGATATGAGGTTAGATTTATGATTTGAATCAGATGATTTTAGTATTGTTGGACTTGTAATTAAATGGGTGTTTGGCATTTATAAATTTTATTGGGTTTCGAGGTGCAACCCCGGGGTTGACTTTTTAGGTTGACTTTCCGATTTTGATTAAAGACTTTAGCTTTATTGCTTGAAGTTGTTTCCTACGGCATTATTTATTGACATTGAGTTCTTTGTGACTAGATTCGAGTCGTCAGGAGGCCGATAAGTGAGAGAAGGGCTTGTTAGAGTATTAATTTGCATTTTTTTAAGGTAAGTAACACATCTAAACTTGGATTTGAGGGTATTTAACCCTAAGAATCGTGTTGTATGAAAGATATTCGAGTGACGTATGTGCTAGGTGACGGGCATGTGTGCGTGCGTCGGGACTTCATGGTTTGGGGAGGCCTTTAAGCTATTAGCGGGCTTGTTTTGCTATCATATCATGTTATCCACGCATTTTCCCCTACTTGTTTAATCATTTGAGCTGTGATTCATGTTAGACATCATGTCTAGGCTAAGTGTTATTTGTTTGAGATTTTATAGGGCTATTCTTGTTGTCTCAAAGATACATGATTTATTTGTACACATGTTCTCAGTTATGATACAATACCCGTAAATTATTTTGGGCCATAGAGCCGGTTTGGTATTGATTTCGAGGTGACGCGTATGCCAGACTCATATTAGGCTAAGTATTATTGTTATTTTGGGGCGACGCGTGTACCGGGACTCACTATTGGTCTAAATGATTATGATTAGCACTTGGGCAGGATCTGCCCCTCTGGAGTGTGTGCCAGCAGTGGGCACATATACATTATTTTATATACGTGCTTGAATGATGGGTAGTTATGCCAGGCACTCGTACAATGCTAAGTGTGAGTATTGATGGATCCACTGTGTCATTGTTATTTAACATGAATACTTGACATGTAGGCATAGATGTTTACCTTTCACATGCTAACTGTTAAATGAAATGCTTTATCCGTGTTGGGCTTTAAATGTTATACTTGAAAGCATGTCTAAATTTCTAAAATATGAATAAGCTGAACATGAGATCATTGAGCTACTTGTTTTTACGATTTTCTCTTTATATTCTGAACTATTACCGGTTATTGATATTGGCATATGACTACTGTTCTGAGCTCATCACTACTTTCACACAAGGTTAGTGTAATTTTACTTATTGAGTACATGAGGTCGGTTGTAGTCATACTACACTCTACACTTCGTGTGCAGATCCAAATACATCCGGTCGAGGTGATTCCAGACTTGAGTTATTGCCAGCCTTTGGGAGACTACGAGGCAGCTGCTATGTCGGTCCTTGAAGTTCTCTCTCTGTTATTTTTATCCATACTGTTCTATGGTTCAGACAGTTGTATTAGAGGATTTTACTTGTATCTTGTTATTCGATTGTGCTCGTGTACTCGTTGACACCATATTTTGGGGATGGTTGTAGCAGTTTTATGGTTATGTTCTCAGATATTTCATGTTATATTTTCGTTGTTGAGTTATTGGACCGTGTTCATTATTTTCATTGTTATTATGTGACTATTGGCTTACCTAATGGGTTAGGGTTAAGTGCCATCACGACTATGGAGTTTGGGCCGTGACATGAAATACTTAAAGGGGTGATACGAGTTCGAGAATATTTCTTTGCAACAACAAGGACTATGGACTTGAGGCTTGTGTTGACTCAGATTGGGCAGTATGCCCTAAGTCTAGAAATCCGTTAGTGGCTATATTATCCTACTTGGTGATAGTCCTGTCACTTGGAAGTTAAAGAAACAATGTGCCATTGCCATTTCTTTATACTCGGCAAAAGTAGAGTACAGGTCAACTAGACAAGTCATCGGAGAGCTTGTCTGGTTAGCTCGATCGACTTCTTAAAGAGTTGACAGTTCAATTTGCCTTGTGTATACATGTAAAATCTAGCTCATGGTACACACCGGCTTTCGATATGATAAACCAAGCTAGAGACATGATGACAAGGGACCGAAATCGAGGCAAGGGTCTCATCGAGTCAGAGCCCGTAGGCATGACGCCCACCCTCGAAAATATTGGGGCCATGATCCGGGATCGGTCCAAATCCCAAAAGACTTTGGAGATCGTTGTCAGGCGACCAAGGACAACCAACATAAGGCCATAATATCCGCGAGTGGCCATACATCACGACGCAGATCTCGGCACATATCGATGAAGAACCGGTGATTAGTTAAACAGAAGATTTTTAATTGTACCTAGAGTAGAATTACTCTATTATATAAATGGGGTCTGATTATTCATTAAATACATTGTAACACACACATACTAAGGCAAAATACTATTATTTTCTCTGTTTTCTTGTTCATAACTGCTAACCATTGTGAACCTGGTTCGAGGGTGAAAATTTCACTAAGGCAGGAATCCTCCTCCTCACGTATTTTGAATTTACTATATCTTCATTTACTTAATCTAACACAATTTATCATTTGTATTAAATTAATCCGCATATCCTTAAAACCACTTACAAATTTAATTGTTATTCATTTCTAAGGGTAAATAGTTTGGGGCCCACCGTGGAGCTAAGGATAATAGTGACAATTTGATACAAACTTCCATAGCACACCCTATTTTACATTTTTTTTAAGTGTCTTTAATTTCAGGTCAAAGTTCAAAATGTCGAAATCCCAATCTTCCCCTCTAAACGGGGATACTAAGTCCGGTTACCAGGGCGAGAACAATAATATGGTACCCAGTAACGAGGTTCTCCCTGTCGATCCCAACGGAGTTCCTGCCGTGGACCCGACCGACGCTAACTCACATGTAGCCATCAATGCGAATTGCGTACTGATCCTGAGAACAACGTCCTCGGGGGAGTCCGATTGATAGCCCAAAATACACATGACGGTGAAGGAGATGGGATCAACTTGCGAGTAATCTTTGAAATTCCACTAGCTCAACAGGCTGAGATAACCCAGCTGCAGAATCAAAGCAGCGCCCTCAACAGAGTTGACCCTGAGCCGTCCTCGAAAATAATTTGCAAAAACAAACCGGTCACAGAGAGGTTGAGTGAAGCTGAACCCGGGACTAACCCCGAGATCACAAGGATGCTCGAGGAATTGACAAAATGGGTAGACTCGGGAGAAAAGAAAATTGAAGCCAATGACAAAAGGTGGAAACTTACAATTTCAGGGTAGACCAAATCCCGGGAGCATCACTGATATTGAAGGTCCTGGATTCCAAGAAGTTTGTTCAAAAACCTTTTCCTCCGAGTGCAGCTCTGAAGAAAATCCCAAAGAAGTTCTGCATGCCCGAGATTCCTAAGTACAATGGAACAACTGACCCAAATGAGCATGCGACCTCCTACACATGCGCCATCAAAGGGAACAACTTGGAGGATGATGAGATCGAGTCCTTCCTGCTGAAACAATTCGGGGAAACTTTGTCAAAGGGAGCTATGATATGGTATCACAATTTACCCCCTAATTCTATTGACTCGTTTGCTATGCTTACATGCTCCTTTGTGAAAGCACACGTTGGGGCCATCAAGGTCAATACCAGGAAGTCACACCTTTTCAAAGTGAAACAGAGAGATAATGAGATGCTCAGGGAATTCGTGTCCCGGTTTCAAATGGAACGGATGGACCAGCCTCCAGTCGCGGATGATTGGGCCATTCAGGCCTTCACTCAAGGACTCAATGCTGGAAGCTCATTGGCTTCACAATAGTTAAAGCAAAATCTGATAGAATAGCCGGCTATAACTTGGATCGACGTACATGAACGATATCAATAAAAAATTAGGGTAAAAAATGATCATCTTGGGGGCCTTTCCGGGTCCATTTATCCTGCCAGAGCTATGGATATATCTAAGAGAGACATTGATCGTGAACCAAGATCAAATATGGATCGGTATCAACCATACAATGGAGACTGAAGAGGTAATGGGTCTGGGTCAAACCCTGTGAGAAGTGAAAGAAGAAGAGATCGAGGTCAAACAAACCGGGGACTCTTGAGAAAAAATGGTTTCTACAGGCCCATCGGGCCCAAGGAAGCGCCAAGGTTATCAGAATACAACTTCAACGTCGATGTTGCTGCCATCATATTTGCCATCGGACACGTCAAAGACACCAAGTGGCCTCGACCTCTACAGTCTGTTCAAGCCCAAAGGGACCCCAACATAATGTGTAAATATCATGGCACTCACGGCCACAAGACGGAAGATCGCCGACAATTTAGAGAGGAAATAGCCCTTTTATTCAACAACGAACATCTCCGAAAGTTCCTGAGCGATCGAACCAAAACCATTTTTGGAATAGGGACTCTAGTAAGCAGATCGAGCAGGAGGAACCTCAGCACGTCATTAACATGATCATCGATGGGGTCGACGTCCCCCAGGGGCCGATGTTAAAGCGCACCAAAGTATCCATCACAAGGGAAAAATGGACTCGAGATTACATGTAGGAAGGAACCTTGTCTTTCAATGATGAGGACGCTGAAAACATAGTACAACTCCACAACGATGCACTGGTAATATATGTACTCATAAATAAATCTCGAGTTAAGCGTGTGTTAATTGATGCAGGTAACTCAGCCAATACCATCAAATCGAGAGTCGTGGAGCAACTAGGTCTACAAGACCAAATTGCGCCTGTAGTGCGAGTTCTAAACGGATTCAACATAGCATGTGAAACCACTAAAGGGGAAATAAAATTACTGGTGAACAGTGCCGGAACCATTTAGGAAACAAAGTTCTACGTGATCGAAGGAGATATGAGATACAATGCTCTGTTCGGGAGGCCATGGATCCACAACATCAGGGTAGTGCCCTCGACGCTGCACCATGTGTTGAAAATCCCAATGCCATGATGGATTAAAACAATTTACGTAGAACAATCGTCCGCAAAGGAGATGTTCGAAGTCAACGAGGCGGTACCGATATCCGCACTTTCTGCACCAAAGAATCTTGGCTTGGTCACTAATGAAAATTCCAAATAGCAATCACTAACACTGGCCCCGATCGAAGGAGCAAGGGATAGGCGAGGACGACGACTACGGAGTTCCCAGGTTTTTCATAGTCCCCGATGATTCCGACGCCACTAAATCAATGGTCGAAGAACTGGAGCAAGTCATTTTGATTGAGCACCTGCCTGATCGTAAGGAATACCTAGGCACGGGGTTAAGTCCAGAGATCAGGAAAAAACTTGTTAAATTCCTTATAGCTAACATAGATTGTTTCGCTTGGTCCCACCTCGACATGACAGGGATCCCACCAGAGATAACTACTCATAAGCTGAGCTTGATCCGAAGTTCCATCGGGTCAAACAGAAAAGGAGTCCTCAGTCAAGCATGCATTCATCAAAGACGAGGTATCTAAACTCCTTAAAATATGGTCCATCCAGGAGGTTAAGTACCCAGATTGGTTAGCAAACGTAATGGTAGTCCCTAAAAAAGGGAATAAATTAATAATGTTTGTAGACTACAAAGACCCGAATAAGGCATGCCCCAAGGAATCTTCACTCTACCCAACATCGATCGCATGATCGAGGCGATGTCCTGTCACGAGATCCTCCGCTTTCCCGATTCCTACTCCGGGTACAACCAAATTCGGATGGACCTGGGCGACCATTAAAAAACATCCTTCATCACTAAGTACGACACCTAATGCTATAACGTAATGTAGTTCGGTCTAAAAAATGCTGGTGCGACTTACCAATGCCTAGTAAATCGAATGTTTGAAGAACAAATATGAAAATCAATGGAGGTTTACATTGACGATATGTTAGTTAAGTCCCTGCGAGTAGAGGACCATTTGAAATGTTTGCAGGAAACCCTTCATCATATTAAGGAAATACAATATGAAGCTGAACTCGAAGAAATGTGCATTCGGAGTCGGGTTCGAGAAATTTATCGGATTCATGGTATCTTATTAGGGAATCGAGATCAATCCCGATAAAATCAGGGCCAAAAAGGACATTACCGCGGTGGACAATGTCAAGGTCGTTCAAAGGTTAACCGGGCGCATAGCTGTGTTGGGCCGATTCATTTTAAGGTCCTACGATAAGAGCCATCGATTCTTCTCGTTATTGAAGAAGAGGAATAATTTCACATGGAACCTGGAGTGCCAACAAGCCTTGGAAGGACTCAAACGGTACCTTTCGAGCCCGCCTTTGCTTCATACTCCGAAGAAAGGTAAGCAATTGTACCGATAATTGGCGGTATCCGAGATAGCGGTAAGTGGAGTCCTAGTTCGTGAAGAGGAAGGTACACAATTTCCTATCTACTATGTTAGAAGCACCCTAGGCGAGGGCAAAACTAGGTATCCTCACTTGGAAAAACTAGAGCTCGCTTAGATAAGCGCCTATAGGAAGTTAAAAACATATTTTCAATGTCATTCCATATGTGTTGTGACTACTTACCCATTGAGGAACATAATTCACAAGCCAGAGCTCTCGGGACGACTAGCCAAATGGGTCATGGAAATTAGCGGGTATAATATCGAATATCGACCCCGAACCGCCATCAAATCACAGATTTTGGCAGACTTCGTGGCCGACTTCACGCTGTCCCTAATACCCCAGGTCGAGAAGGAGTTGTTGTTGAACTCGAGGACCTCCTTCGGAATTTGGATCCTCTTTACGGACGGTGCCTCGAACGTAAAAGGATACAGACTTGGCATCGTGTTGAAGCCACCAATGAGTAATGTAGTTAGGCAATCTATTAGAACTGTAAAATTGACTTACAATGAGGCCGAGTATGAGGCCATGATTTATGGTCGAACTGGCTAAAATCCTTGGGGCCGAGGTGATTGAAGCTAAGTGCGATTCCCTCCTTGTGGTGAACCAAGTCAATGGAACGTTCATAGTCAAAGAGGAACGAATGCAAAGGTACCTGGATAAACTACATGTGACGTAACATCGATTAAAGGAATGGACTTTGCAACATGTACCTCAGATCAAAACCACGAAGCCGGTTGTCTTGCTAACTTGGGATACTCGGTTGATGATGATGAATTCAACTCAGTAACGGTCGTACAACTCATGAAATCGGTAGTGGAAGAAAGCCACGCCAAGATAAACTCGAAAATCTTAACTTGGGATTGGAAGAACAAGTATATAAACTACCATAAGACCGGAAAACTGCCCTCGGATCCTAAAGAATCGAGAGCTCTACGCACAAAGGCGGCCAGGTTTAGCTTGTTCTAAGACAACACCCTGTCCAGGAGAACGTTCGACGGCCCAATCGCCATATGCCTGGGATCGGGAGATATCGAGTATGTTTTTTAGGGAAGTCCACGAAGGCACCTGCAGAAATCATTCGAGCACCGAATTATTTGTTTAGAAGTTAATCAGAGTCTCTACAACTAGATCGACATGGAGAAGGACGCGAAAGAGTTCATGCGAAATGCGGCGGATGTCAAAGTCATGTACCAATGATTCATCAACCTGGGGAGATGATACATTCGGTTTTGTCGCCTTGGCCATTCATGAAATGGGGTATGTACATCGTTGGTCCCCTTCCATGGGCACCCGATAAGGCTCAATTTATATTATTTATGACTGACTATTTTTCTAAATGGGTGGAAGCTCGGGCATTTGAGAAAGTCAGGGAGAAGAAAGTTATTGATTTCATTTGGGACCACAAACTATGTTGGTTTGGAATTCCAGCCGAGATCGTGTGTGACAATGGGAAGCAGTTCATCGGCATTAAGGTGAGTAAAGTTTTCGAGGACCATAAGATCAAAAGGATCCTATCAACACCCTATCACCCTAGTGGGAATGGGCAGGCGGATTCTACGGACAAAACCATACTCTAAAATCTTAAGAAGAGGTTGGCCGACCCCAAAAGAAAGTGGAAGGAAATTTTGCCCGAAGTCTTGTGGGCATATCGTATGACCTCAAAATCTAGTACCGGTGCCACCCCATTCTTGTTGGTCTACGATGTTGAAGCGCTAATACCGGTCAAAGTAGGAGAATAGATTATCGGGTTCCGATATGCGACCGAAGAGTCAAACGTTGAGGCCATGAGCACGATCCTAGAACTGTTAGACAAGAGGCACGTGGTCGCTCTCG
Organism: Nicotiana undulata; assembly: GCA_005239495.1. Taxonomy (NCBI): domain Eukaryota; kingdom Viridiplantae; phylum Streptophyta; class Magnoliopsida; order Solanales; family Solanaceae; genus Nicotiana; species Nicotiana undulata. Next base: position 31,380 of record ML293314.1, on the reverse strand, counting down.
TCCAGATGGCCGCCCAAAAACAATAAATCGAGAGATATTACAACCGGAGAGCCAACCTCAGACACTTCAATAATGGGCACTTGGTGTTAAGAAAAGTGTCACTAAACACCCAGAACGCGAACGAAGGCAAGCTAGTAACGAATAAAGTTCCATATCGAATTATTGAGATCACCAGCAAAGGTCATACAAACTCAAAGTAGGGAACAGTGAGCGACTACCGAACAACTGGAACATGACCCACTTAAAATGGTACTACTGTTAAGGTATAACCCCATTCATTCTTTTCTTTACATATGTCACTAATTGAACTAACATTTGCAGGCAACGACCAAAGAACGATGTAGTTATTAGGCCTGAAAGCACGCGTTGCACTCTTTTTCCCTTGAACTGGTTTTGTCCCAAATGGGTTTTCCACAAGGTTATTAACGATGCAACAGTGGATCATGCTAACATAGAACTGAAGACCGACTATGAAACAGAGTCGAGGGTCACATCAACATTATTCGAGCCCTCTCCATGACCGGTCATCATATGCATATCCGGTATGACACTCCTATAAGAGGGGATACACGTGGTATTAGTGCACCGGTCATCATATCCATATCCTACCCTTTCCCACCCCGTGAAGGTAATTAAAGCGCGTATGGGTCACGAACTCTATTGCATGTTGCTACCCGTCCCTTCCTATCAGTCCCGGAGGAAGTTAGGACTTCTATACTAAAAGGGAGGTTTCTAAGTACACCCTCAGTTTTCAAAGGTAAAACTGCTAAGGCGACAAATAACAAAACAAGTAGGACTACACATAATGGAAGAACATGGAAAGCAATTAAGGGGCTCAAGTATACCTCCACATATAGTGCACATACACAACATGCCTCATACACAAATTTAGGTCCAAATTCAGCTCCTAAACATGATGTCTAAGTGACAATAGCACATTTCAGTTATATCACATAACTCAGAGAGGAATTCCTAGTCATGGCTTGCCTACTGATTTTAGCATACTGGTAGTTAAACATGATCACAAAGACAAATCTGGTTTTATTTCTCGTAATTGATTACCTAAGGCTTGCCTAGGTGTAGCATAACATGCAACAGTTGTATTTGTTAAAGGTTTCAGATTCCCAATCCTAATAACATGTGATCCTAAGTGTGTACAAATGACTGATAACCAGTTTGTTTAGGCCATGAGACTGTTTCAAACATATGTTTAGACTAAGTATGATCCTATTGCACGATGTCTAATGCAGCATGGTAACTTAAACATGATTTTCTAATGAATACAGGGTTACAACGTTACGCATAACTTCAGGAATAACATAGGTGACAGATTTTAATAGTTGTTTACCTAGAACATCTCTACGTGTATAGCATGGTAAAGCATGATTGCAGATTTGTTAACACACTCGTTTTAAGGCAGGATTTAAATTACGTTTTCAGAATCACTTGATAGCAGTTTTTCATTGTTATTACTGATCCTATGAACATGATTTTCTAAGTGAGGATGATGTGCTGAAAGAAAAGCAAATGTATCAACATAAGTGAAAAAATTCATGGCATGCTTGATTCCTAGACATGGTTACTAGTGCGCACATAGGAAAAATAAACCTAGAGAAACATGATATCTACCCATACTTATACTATAGCATGCGTACCCCACCCATTTTCACTATCCAGCCCCAGAATAGTATTTACAAATTATTACAAGCCTCTGAATATGAATTACATAATTAAAATAGGAAAAGAAGAAGTTAACTATAGGGAGCCTTCCATAGTAGGCCCAAGTTTCCGGATCCTCAATGTCATATACTGTTGTTTCACAACCTTTCATAATCCGGGTATGTCAGAGTTCCCTAAGGATCTCAGAGGAACCCAGGCAGTGCTCATACCCAGATTTCATAGCCGAAATAGAGTAAGTGCAGTGTGGAAAGGCCAGCTCATGAGTGTCAAAGTTCATAGGGAGCTCAAGGGTCCCAAGGAAATGCTCACACAAGAGGGGCAGATCCTAAGGGGTATAAGATTATAGTAAAAGTGCAGGATGTGATTTGAAAAGAGTTAAGTAGGAAAACAGCTTTTGAAAATGACTTGTTCGAAATAAGCTTTGAAGAACAATAGCAGAGTTCACTGAAAACAGTTTGAAAGGGAGGAGGGTAAGACGATCAGAGCCTTAGGATTAGAATAGTACACATAGAACAAGAAACAAGAACCATACGAGTTTAACAATCACAAGCAGGGACTGAGGGGTAGGGGACAAGTATGAAGCATATAGGGAAACATTGAACAAGCAGAGTCACATACAGGTTCAGAGAAAAGGTTCTGGGTACAACATGTGTTCAGGATTACATAGAGACTAAGTAACATATGGTGCATATTGTAGTATACTAGGAATCAAAGAAGACAGAAGTGAAGCAGAATCATGTTCAAACATGCAAAGGGGGGTAGTAAACATGTTGAGGCTAAAGGGGGAGGTATTAAGAACCAAAGCAGCAAGGCATACAGACTAATTGTAAGTAGAGCAACAAAACCAAAAGTAAAGCATATTAGAAAGAAGATGAATTGAAATACCAAAGAAACATATTGTTTTGAAGATTTAAACATAAATTGAGGACATACCAGTTAGAAGATAGTAAGCACAGAATGAAGAACAGGCAAATAGAATAACCAGTCTTGGCTTGCAGCCGACTGATAATAGCAGGTAATCAAGAGAAGAACAGTAGAGAGTATGTATGTGTGGAAGAGAGAGTTGAACAATGTGTGTGTTCGTGTCTTTGCTAATGAGAGAGTAGAGTATATATGATTTTGAAAATAGGCATAGAATATGGTAACAAGTACTAGTTTTAGCATAAAAATAGAATTAGAATCAATTGATATAAGTACTCCTCTTAATTAAGGAGTCCTAATTCAAACGGGTACAACAGTGATCAAACAAGGAAAGATACTTAATTGAGGAGCTGATTTAATCATATAAAGAGTAGTAAAGAATTGAGCATGCGATTAAGACTAGATACAGGATATACTAATTAAGGAAAGTATGCAATAATTAATTGACAGCAGTTTGCTCACAGAAATAAGGTAGAAGATAATTCAATTCTGGAAATCAATCGAGAGAATCTCGAGTGAGATTCAAATCACAGGGAACTAGTACTAATTAAGGAAAATATCACACAAGCAAGGAAATAATTAAAGTCAGGCAACCAGTATTACTCAAAGAAAAATATGACAATTTTAAGGAATTAAAAATTAGTAAAAAATATAGTGTAAAGCCAATAAAGGACTGATCACAGAGATTCAAAAAAATGGTAAAACGATACTAGAAGAACTCTTATTAAGCAAATATAAGAAACCCTAATCACAAAATTAAGGATTCCTATTAGAGAATAGCAGATAATGAAAGGAACCAATAGACAATCATAGTTTAGGCATGAGCGAAAAAGAATCAAAACCCTAATAGTGACTATAGAGAAAGAAATCACAAGAGCACATAGAATATATATGAAAGTACAGTAGCTATGCTAGAACAAACAAACAACATCGCAAAACAGACTCGAACGCTCAGATCGAACCCAGAAGTACTAGGGTTTTTAACAAAATGACTCAAACAGAATAAAAAGCCTCAAACAACGTTTAAACATGACAAAATCATTAAATAATGCTGGAAATTGGCAAGAAACCGTTTTGCAAAAGGTTTTTTGAAACACTATTTTTGAAAGTGAAGAAATCGTTTAAGAACAGAGAGATTTCTTTGAAGAAAACATGTAAAACCCTATAATATTCATAGATCTATTACAGATCTAAAGAGATCAGAAAGGTTCGAGGCTAGGATTTCTAGAAGAACCCAGAAAAAGAAGAAAAACTCAGAGATATTACCGCTCTTTGGCTAGAAAGGGTAGATCTTACTCGACCAGCCATAGATGGCCGGAGAAAATGGCATGAGACCGGAGAGATGAGTGAAACCGCCTATGGCTCCTCTGAGGGCCTCAAGGTGGTGATACCCGGCGTAGAAGTGAAGCAAAGGCCAAGGGATGATGAGAGGATAAAGTTTCCGGCAGGGGAAGGGGCCGGAGGAGGTGAACGGGCTCCATCGGAGATGAAGAGACGAGAAGTCTCTAGAGAGAATCAGGGAGATAGAGAGAGAGAGTAGAGAGACGAGTGCCAGGAGTGAATGAGGGAAGGGGGGGGGGGTAGTCTTTAGGTCTAATTTAGGTAAGTTTTTAATCTGGGTCGTTGATCAAAATTGATCAACGGCCAGGATTTAACAAGAATTGGTTCGGGTGTAATAAGGTATTGGGCCTTGGGTCTTTTGGGCTATTCAATTGGGCATTGGGTTGGTCAAATTGGGTAGGGATCATATTTAATTGGGGCTAGAATTTAAATAAACAATGGCTAGCTGTTAAATACTCAAATAAAATTAATTAAAACTAAATGACAATTATAAAAAATGAGATTGATGATTCATAAATTAAATTAAAATGATTAATCGGTATTTAAAAATATAAATGACTAATTATTAGATATCAATAGCATAAAACATATGGTTAGGATATAATTGCAAAATTATTGCAATTATAGCCAAAAGTGCCAATTTGACCAAATTGTGAAATAAATTTTTCTTAATAAGACCAAAAATAATATATTAAGTCAAGAAATCATTTGTAATGCAATTCATAATTAATTATTAGAGATAAAAATGCTGGATAAATTAGAAATAAATTAATAAAAATATGAGAAAATTATGGAAAAATACCAAATGTTATGGAACTTGATTTTGAAGGTATATATGCAGGTTAAAAATAGTTTGAGGAAAAATTGGGTATCAACAACTGCTCCTCTTTACCCGGGAAGGATGAAAGAGTTGTCGGTAAAGATATGATGGCCAATTTTGACCGAGCGAAGTGGTTTGAAAAGATTTAGGTCGCACCCTGGTTTCTGAGTTGCCTACATATCCCCGGTTTTACAAGAATCATGTCATATGTAGTTCAGGAGTCATCGACGAAGTATACCGATGAAGTTTTACAAGAACGTACGCAAAGTACAGGGTTAGGTGAACCAACGACTTACAGGGTATTTTGGGAGAACTGGAGCGGGACCGTTCCTGCCAGGATGTCTGCTACTTGCCGTCTTTCCTGCAAATAAACAATACGAGCATATAATGTGCGTAATTCAAACATGATGCAAGTTCCCATTGGACCATAAATGTTGTCTTTGGACGGTTAGGGATGACGTCCTCAGACCATGACGTCCTGGGCTATGAATTGCTTGATGCAGGATTCGCAGCCCATGAAAATGATGTTCTTGGGCCATGAGGATGGTTCCTCGAACCATGACGCCTTTGAATAATGATATGCAAAAATTGAGAGAGATCCTCAGGCCATGGCATGGTGTTCTCGGGCTATGAAGATGGTGCCTCCGAACGATGATTCCTTTGGATAAGTTGGCGATATTTTAGCCCATGAAGATGTGATAGTATGATGCTAACAAGACAGAGCTTAGTCTTGCAAATTAAGGGCAGAGCTTAGCTCGAAAGGAAAGCGAAGTTAATAGCGGTTGGTACAACATTCATTCTTGAAAAGTAAATTGGAGGCAGAGCTTAGCCTAGGAAGGTAGAATGGCAGTCTTATGCAAATGCAGGTGGAAGAGTAGTAGCCTTATGCAATGCAGATGGAGACAACGTTTAGTCTCAGAATGCAGATGCAGATGGAGACATCGTTTAGTCTCGGAAGGCAGGAAAGTCGCCTTATGCAGGAATGCAGATGCAGATGGAGACACCGTTTAGTCTCGGAAGGCAGGAAGGTAGCCTTATGCAGGAATGTAGATGTAGATGGAGACAACGTTTAGTATCGGAAGGCAGGAAGGTAGCCTTATGCAGGAATGCAGATGCGGATGGAGATAGCGTTTAGTCTCGGAAGGCAGGAAGGTAGCTTTATGCAGGAAATAAAATGACAGTAGGAATTCTTAGCTGATAGCAAACTGTAGCATTGTGATTATTGCGGGCGTTGTGACTACGGAGTATTGTTTGTATTGATAGTAGATGCCGACACGCGTGATGGTTTCGAGAATTGTGATTTTGAATATGTTCGTCCTTTGTGTGGACATCGAACTTTGGCATTTTCAATTGTGATGAAATTTGAGACTTCTCTACGTGTTTGTTCTTTGTGCCTGCATCCAAAGAAATATCGTGAGTTTTGTAAAAGGGGGAAAGGTTAGTTCGTATCCCCGCTGGCTATCTGATAATATTGTC